>WNGS01007785.1:38015-57764 GCA_020271785.1 Procambarus virginalis
AAAGCAATATTCTTTTATAATTCTACACACTTTTATTTAGTGAAAATTACAGTGGAAAATATGGAATGAGGCAGTTCAGTTTGAGGTTTTTGAGAGTAGCCGGCCTTCCAACTCTGCAAGTATATTTTTTAAATCATCATTCTCTGCTTGAGGTCGGTGTGTTTCTGGTTTAGGTCGCTGATTATTTTTACCAACTCTTGCTCTTCCTCTTCCCAGCATCGTTTCAAGGTTTTTTTCAGCGCAGTTGTTTCTTATTCTCCATCCTGGGGTTCATCTGAGGAGAGGGCTTCTCGGACCACTTTTTCTTTGGAGGAGCAGTGAAGTTGGCCGTCAGTGGATGTAATATAAGAGTGAGAGTGGCCGGCGGCAACGAATATTTATATATGGCTCAACTGACACAGTACTGCTCCGGGCAACCATCTATGTCGCAACCTTATTAGTCTGAACAGGGACTTATGATAAATTTAAGCGATCCCATTGATATATCAAGTGATTCTTCCTTCCATTGAAGTTGGGGTGGAGGAAAACATCTATTTGGAGGGAGGAAATAATCTGTTAGATGGACATCATTCATTTTGAAAAATTCGTATGTACAAAGTAGTAGGTAATTTTTTTTCATATTCAAAAAAACTACGGATAGTTATTTGGAAGAGGGTATACTCACACACAACATATTTGTGTTCTTTCAGGTGGTAACTTTCATTTAACAATGGATCATTTCTCTCTTTACATAAGTTTTCATCACACTCATTAAACAAAACCAATTCATCATCTTGAAATAGTACTTTAATATGGTTTATTTCAATTTTTTCCCGTGATGAAGCTTTCGACATCAAAATCACTTGATAGGTATTTTCAAGCTTGACTCCATTATTTTGTCTCATGAATAATTCATATTTTATTCCCACTTTAGTAGTATTTTTTCAAGTTTTATTAACATAATCTTGACAGATTTTACTTCCAATATTTTATTGGAGTTAGTAGGTTGGGTTCAGTCTTTACAGATTCAGCTTCCCATATTTCATTGGGTTCATTGCTTTGCCTGTAAGGTTGGGTTCACTCACTTATCATTTTCAAAATTTGTTGTTGTCTCGTTAATATCAGTCATAATGGTGATCTATAATCACAAATCTGTGGATGTATAAAAAAAAATTTATGTTAAGACATAACGATAAAATACATTTCAGTTTGTATAATTTGATTTATTAAATAGAATTTTGTACAAATTTATTATAAAATTTTTTGGCTATCTGATATTCACGGAAGCTACATGTGACTGATTGGCAAGTAATCGGCCCAGTATTATAGATCCCATTTTGCAATCCTTGTTCAGTTGTCACACTCCCAATAATCACATCCACAGGAGAACGTTTAATTTGAAGCCGTCGTCCAGCAAGGTGATTATCATGTAATATTACCGGTTGACCAAACATGTAATCACCTTTTTCATTATGAGATAAAACATTCATTCTGATGAGATCGTCATATGTGTGTAATGGATCTCTCAAGTAAGACAAACAGGCGTTTACATAAGTATTTTGGGTTAAAGGAACAGTTGATACTTTTTCCCAATACCTATCAAAATTGAAGAGGTTATAAATCATTTATCTTCTTTACCATGGACATTAATAAGCATGTCCACTATTTTCTTCACGTTGTCTGTAATTATTTCTCTGAAGATTTTCTCATTATGGATACATTTTTTCTTGACAATTTTTTGTTGTTGTTTTTTTGATGATGATACCATGACTATTATGATTGCCTTGGAACTTCCTGCTTCCTCTTATACAAAAGTATAAGTAACATAAATCTATATCAGATTCCTTATATATATGTTGGTGGTGAAAATAAAATTTTTTTACCTTCTTTTAGCAACTGATGTGATAAAAAATCTTTTAATCAATAGCATTATATTATTTTAAATTTTGGATTATATCCTAGTTAGTAAATGAATAATTGGTGTTACAGGGATAAAGAGTATACAAACTTTCCCTTATATTGTAGTTTGTATGTGGGTGAAATAAGGTGAATCATTTTAGTTATTAGAAATGATGAATTACTGTAAATGAAAAAAGAGCGAAAGTAATCCATAATCCCCAACTCATTATGATATAATTCAAATTGGGGAAAAGTACACACTCAAATGAAGGTCCCGAAAATCTAAGAGCTGTGGAAGAAGATTAATAATATACACAAAGTGAAAATGGATGGCAGTGTGAAGTAAGTGTGACCGAAGTTTATTAGGGGGTATTAAATAAATATTATGGCTGCCAAGACAAACTGAATAAGTCAACCTAAGCTTAGTTTAATATCAAACTCTACCAGAAAGATAGCGGAGAGTTTTCTTCACAACCGGATGCCCTGGAATCTGGCTGAGGTAGCCTCGTGTATATAAGATGGCGCGTGTCGCCGTCGTGGCCTCAGTGTTAAAAACCACAACTGTCTGACCAACATCCTATACAGCACCCATTATTTATTAATTGACAGTGAGAGGCAAGTTCAGAGAGCCACAGCTAAACCCCGCAATTGCTATAATGTTGATGGTAGTATCTCGGAACAACATGGAAGGGGATAATAATATATTTGTTATATATTATTGAGATTTGTAGGTCACATTCCATATTCAATACAATATTCTTGTGTCTACTAGTTTCCCATGAGAGTTTTGACTTCTCAGGGTCGGTGAGGAGCGTGGAGCCAAAGACGGTCGCTACTCAAGGGGGACACTGCTGATTACAGAGCTCTGCTAAACATGACCTCATTGTTAATCAGCTGCGGGTAAGATCAGTCATCTATATATATATATTATATATATATATATATATATATATATATATAATATTAATATATATATATATATATATATATAATATATATATATATATATATATATATATATATATATATATCGTACTTAGTAGCCAGAATGCACTTCTCAGCCTACTATGCAAAGCCCGATTTACCTAATAAGCCAAGTTTTCATGAATTAATTATTTTCGACTACCTAACCTACCTAACCTAACCTTACTTTTTCGGCTACCTAACCAAACCTAACCTATAAAGATAGAGACAAAATATTAACCTTACTTACGCCTATTGTCTGTTTTACAGGACTTGTTTCTATAAGCAACGTATGAATCTGTCTCTCTGGTCAGTCACTCGGCCGGCTTCCCCGATCACATGTTATTCGAAAGTTTCAAGTGCAGAAGAAGAAGAAGAAGAAGAAGAAGAAATTTATTTACCTAGCATACATTCTTCACTTATTCCAACTACATTACGATTTGTTTGTAAATTAGGTCCCAAAAAGGTGTAGCAAGGTTTGTCAAGTAAATTTTGTTGACTGGTAGTATGTATAAAAAAAAAGATAACCTGTGGTAAAGAAAGAGTCAGCCAGTTTAAGGTAGCGGTTATTTCCTTGTGGCAAAGAGCCAGTTTTTATGGCTGAGGTGATTGATTTCCAGTCACTGCAGTCATTTTTCCTTGTGGCAAAGAGCCAGTTTTTATGGCTGAGGTGATTGATTTTCAGTCACTGCAGTCATTTTTCCTTGTGGCAAAGAGCCAAGTTTTTATGGCTGAGGTGATTGATTTTCAGTCACTGCAGTCATTTTTCCTTGTGGCAAAGAGCCAAGTTTTTATGGCTGAGGTGATTGATTTCCAGTCACTGCAGTCATTTTTCCTTGTGGCAAAGAGCCAGTTTTTATGGCTGAGGTGATTGATTTTCAGTCACTGCAGTCATTTTTCATTGTGGCAAAGAGCCAGTTTTTATGGCTGAGGTGATTGATTTCCAGTCACTGCCGTCATTTTTCATTGTGGCAAAGAGCCAGTTTTTATGGCTGAGGTGATTGATTTCCAGTCAGTCATTTTTCATTGTGGCAAAGAGCCAGTTTTTATGGCTGAGGTGATTGATTTCCAGTCACTACAATTATTTCCCTGTGGCAAAAAGTCTATTTAATAAATAATAGGTGTTACGACTCTGGGTTCTTTAGATGGAAACCAGAGGTCAAAATTGAGCTTATTAACGACAATATGGCAGGGCACGCATAGAGAGTTGATGCTGTTTGTATCTTCCCTGCCAGTCGTAAGACTATTCTTGTTTCTCAAAGAGTATTTAAAGATTGAGCTTGGGGTTGTTTATTAAATAATAAAATAGGCATCAACTATGTTTACTAATACTGTCTAATCATGTGTAAAGTAAACCTGAGTAAATTTAGTATCGGGCACCAGTATGATTAGTTGAACAGTCTGCTGGCAGCATAGCTTTCGGAGAGAGAGACGGGAGACGCTCTTCTCGGCTGACTGGTTGTGGTGGAAGGAAGTGCCTCTCCCTCCTCTTATTTATTTCTTCTGTATCTTCGTCTGGTTAAGTTTTCTTTGCTATTTTTGTGGTTATATTGTGGCATACCTATCGTTATATGTGTAGAGTAGTATACCTGGGGTGTAGTAAGTATTTTTAAGTTTTATATTACCTGTTATGCTAACGGGGTCCCAGTGTACCACGTGGTCCCCTACCCTAGGCTGACTCTAGTGTGTTATAGTAGAGCTTTACCCTAGCTTGCTTTCAGTGTAAACCTTGTATCCTGCTTATGTGGACCAAGGCTTTTAACGTAAGATTGTGTGGTAAAGTTAGTATTAAATTGTTATTGGTGTGATTGTGTATGGGGGGTGTTAAGGGGTTAATAAATAAGTAAGCTTGAACAGAGTATCCCTTGTTCCTGTGTGGGAGTACAATAATCATTTCCTAGACTAACCAGGTTTAGTAGCAAGCAATTATTATTGTGGATATTTTACTTTGGGGGCCGGGCCTTTTGTTCTCCCATATCTTGATACCTCTAGTCTTACCCTTACCCCTTAATAGTACCAGTTCCCCATAGCAAGCCCACTATTGTTCATAACAAGTGGTTGGCCTGTCCGGGAGGAACGTTATTATTGTAAAAAATTAGATTTTTGAGTGCCAAAACTAAAAATTCTTGTTTCCGCAGAACGGTTGTGGGCTAGCCTAGGGTCCAGCTCATCTGGCGTAGAACATTCTTTGCACTGACTGGACACCCAGCTGGATCTCTTCACGATTAAGGTTAGTGTGGCCTTGTGTTAGGGGCCGTGCAAATTTTTGTTTTTTCCAATTTTTTAATTTTTAATTTTTTCTGTGGCTAGGAGCTAAAATTTTTAGTCATGTCATCTGAAATGCAGAGACTGGCAATGAACCCTTCAGTGATAGAGATAAAGAAGCTCAACAAAGCAAATTTAATATTGTTAGGCAAGGAATTTGGCCTAGAATTAAATGACGCAGATAGAAAGTGGATTTTGATGAATGAAATTTTACGGCATTGTATAGACCAAGAACTAGTGCCAAGTGATACAATTTTATGCGAACCCAATTCAGGGGAAAGTGCAGTGAGTAGAAATATAGAATTAGAATTAACACTAGCCAAGTTAAGACTGGCAGAGCAAGAGGCCAGAGTAGCAGAACAAAATGCTAAAGTGGAAGAGCAAAGGCTCAAAAATGAGGCGGCAAGAATGGTACCACCTACTGGGGACTCGAACTCCAGACATTCCGATAAAAAACACAACTTGCCTGAATTTTCAGAGTCAGACCCTGAAAGATTTTTTAACCATTTTCAGAGACTAGCCATGTCCATGAACTGGCCAAGGGAAGAGTGGGTGAAAATCTTGCAGGGGCGGCTTAGGGGTAAAGCACAAGATATTTTTATTAATATGCCTGACGACGAGTGTTTTGTATATGATGAAGTCAGGGAAAGAATTTTGAGGGCGTACGAAATTACTCCTGAAGCTCACCGCCAAACTTATCGCAACCTTAGGCCCACTCACAACCAACCGTTCACTGAATTTGCCAATGAGCAAATTAGATTGTTTGATAAATGGATTCGCTCGGCTAAAGCCGAAACATACCAGGCACTCAGAAATGTAGTCTTAGTAGAACACTTTATAGATAGTATGCCAGAATATATTTCGCAATACCTTAGAGGAAGGGTAGAGTTAAATTCTAAAATAGGGGACTTGGCCAAGATGGCAGAAAACTACCAGTTGGCGGGCAAAAGGCCCAATAAAAATAATTTTACCCCACAGAGTAACAAAACTTATACCCACAGCCAGTCCAGACCAGCTCATTCTAAACCTTCACCTAATGCACCTTCTGTTTCAGACATAACTAACCCTGTTAAATTGTCTACCCCCACGACACTAAAGAGTGAACCGAAGGGTAATTCGGTTAGTAATGTCTCTTCTCCCCGACGTTTCTGTGGTCATTGTAAAAGTTCAACCCACCATATTAGCCGTTGTTGGCAACTGTACCCGGAAAAAAGACCCAATGCTCTCGTTGTGACACAGGGCTTGAGGCCTTCTGAAGGGTTAGGGAGTAAGACTTCCAACCCACAGTGGTTGGACCTGCTTACCCCATTCTTATCGAAAGGGAGACTACTTTTGTCTGAGGGTTCTTCCTGGAGGGACGTGGTGATCTTCCGAGACACCGGTGCCATCCAGACTTTAATTTTAGAGAGTGCTTTGCAAGGTGCCAATACTCTCGACACTGGAGAGGTGGTACTGGTCGAGGGTGTCACTAGTGATACTCGAGCAGTACCCCTCCGTAAGGTTACCCTGGAATCTGATTTCCACAAGGGTATTTGTACAGTCGGAGTCACTTCGTACCTACCTTTCCCTAATGTTGATGTAATATTGGGTAATGATTTAGCCGGGGATAAGGTAGGGGACTCCAGACTGCCTGTTATGTTGCCTACCCCAAAGGTTTGCCTGGATTCACCCACCGCAGAGGATAATGTTGTGTACCCTGCGTGCGTGGTGACTAGGTCTATGGGACTTAAATGTAAGGGCAGCCCTGTGCTTGCCAAGGTGGTAAATCCCAAGGACACGAGGGACCTTCCGAGTGGTGAAAGCCCAGTGGACCTTGCGGACACATTCATGGCCCGACTCGATGACGGGGCCGAGGACATTGTGGAGAGCCTGTCACCCCGCCTACCGAGAGTAGTGGGGAGGTGGAGGAGAACACTGTTGAGCCTCGGCCAATGACATCTGACCAAGGCCTGGACGCCTCCTTGAGTGAGTTACAGAAAGCTGACCCCAGTCTTGCAGATTGTCACGAGACAGCCGTCTCTAAGGAGGAAATTGTAGACGCAGCAACTGGGTACTACTACAATGATCGGATTTTGATGAGAAAATGGAGACCTCAGAGTGCTCCCTTGTCAAATGAGTGGGAGGTAGTCCACCAGGTTATGTTGCCGACCTGCTATAGAGAAAGAGTTTTGTCAGCTGCCCATGATGATCCTATGGGGGGACATCAAGGCATTAATATTACGTATCACAAAATCTGCAAGTACTTTTTCTGGCCCAAGCTGAAAAGCGATGTGGCAAAATTTTGTAATGCATGTATTGCATGTCAACTTGTTGGGAAACCAAACCAGACTCCACCTAAAGCTCCTCTTAAGCCTATTGTCGTGCCGGAGGAACCATTTTCTCATGTGGTAATGGACTGTGTTGGTCCATTACCTAGAACTAAGTCTGGTAATATTTATCTAATTACGATGATGTGTATCACGACTCGTTACCCAGAGGCTTTTGCTGTAAGGAACATCCGAGCAAAGACTGTTGTTGCTCGTATGTTGCAATTTTTTTCCACTTTTGGACTGCCTCGGGTTGTGCAGACTGACAATGGTACTAACTTTAAGTCTGATATTTTTGAACAATTTTGTAAGGACCATGGAATAACTCATAAGGTTTCCAGCCCATACCATCCACAGAGTCAGGGGGTCATTGAAAGGTTCCATCTAACTCTGAAGCAGATGTTGAAGACATCGTGCGAGAGTTCCCATACCTTCTGGGACGAGAACTTGCCGTATGTTTTGTTTGCTGCTAGGGAGGGGTTGCAAAGTTCACTGGGTTGCTCTCCTTTTGAGTTAGTCTTTGGCCATAAAGTTCGTGGACCCTTGCAAATGTTACAGGAGAATCTGTTAGGGAACGTAACGTTAACCGAAGGTTCGGCTTTCTTTGCGCAACACCACCAGAGACTCAAGGACTGCAAGGCTGCGGCACTAAAGTATCTTGGGAAGGCCCAAGAGAATATGAAAGAACGGAACGATGCCAAGGCTAAGTTGCGGGTATTTCAGCCCGGTGACCCTGTCCTGGTACTAAAGCCTCGACTGGGGAGCACTATGTCCCACAAGTACGAGGGCCCCTACATTGTGACAGAGAAGACTGGGGACCTCACGTACAAAGTGAGACACTCTGATAAGCGTAAACAGGTAATGCTCGTACACGTGAATCGGCTGAAGAAGTTCCAGGGCCCCAGGCCCATTGCACTAACCAATGTTTCCATTTCCAGTGAGGGAGGGGATGATTGTTCTGGGGACCCAACTAATCTCATTCTCAATAATTCTAGTTCTGTGAATGCTGTGGAGGAGGGACTGTCCCATTTGCAGATGTCCCAACGTGACGAGGTGCAGTCGTTGCTTGACGAATTCTCCAGTCTGTTCGGGGAGGTCCCGACCCAGACTGATGCCATTTACCATGATGTCGAGTTGACGGACTACACCCCCATTCGCCTTCAACCCTATCGGATGAGTCCGGAAAAGAAGGCCATCGTCCGTAAGGAGGTCGACTTCTTGCTCCAGCACGGCCTCATCAGGCCGAGCCAGGGCTCTTGGTGCTCGCCCTGCCTTTTGGTCCCCAAACCAGATGGCTCCTGGCGATTATGCACCGATTATCGGCAGCTCAACAAGGTGACCATAGTGGACGCCTATCCGTTGCCACGTCTCGAGGACTGTATCGACGAAATCGGGAACGCCACGTATGTATCTAAGTTCGATCTCTCGAGAGGGTACTATCAAATCCCTCTCACTGAACGTGCTAAACAACTAACGGCGTTTGTGACACCCGAGGGTGTGTTTGAGTATCAAGTGTTACCATTCGGCTTGCGTAATGCCCCTGCCACGTTCCAGAGGCTAATGAACTCTTTGCTCGCTAATGTGCCAAATTGTCGGGCGTATTTAGATGATATTGTGCTCTTTGATATTAATTGGGCTGACCACATAGCTAGGTTACGCCAGTTGTTCACAGTGTTGAAACATGCAAATCTAACCTTAAATGCTAAAAAGTGTCATTTTGGCCAAGGCACAGTGACGTACCTCGGTTATGAAGTGGGCCAAGGAAAAGTGTTACCTCGACAAGACAAAATTAGTGCTATTCTGGACTATCCAGTGCTCAGGTCTAAAAAGGACATTCAACGATTTATCGGTATGTGTGCGTACTACCGACGCTTTTGTCAGAACTTTTCCAGTGTGGCCACTCCTCTCACAGATTTGTTGCGGAAGGCCGTTAAATTTAAGTGGTCATCGGACTGTGCAGAGGCATTTAAAAACTTGAAATTGATCTTAGCTTCCGCCCCAGTGCTTGCTAGTCCAAGGTTCGACCGTCCGTTTAAAATTCAAGTTGACGCGTCTGACTCGGGTGCTGGTGCAGTGTTGTTGCAAACTGGGGATGATAAAGTGGAACACCCAGTATATTATTACTCTGTGAAATTTGACAAGGCGCAGCGCAATTATTCGGTGATAGAAAAAGAGGCGTTGGCGCTAGTGCTAACTTGCAAAAAGTTCGAAGTGTACCTCACAGGTAATATAGTGGAAGTGTACACGGACCATAACCCATTAGTTTTCATGAATCAGATGAAGCAGAAAAATAAACGCATCCTCAGGTGGGCATTGTACCTACAGGACTTTAATCTATCTATTATCCACCTACCGGGCCGGCTCAACGTGATAGCCGACGCTCTGTCCCGCTTGCCTGAGTAACATTCATCTGAGCCGCAGGAAGCCATACCAAATGTCATGCTTTAGTTATTTTTTTTTAGGTTCTCCTGTGACATTAAATATCCCGTGTCCAATTTATTTACTTCCTTTTGTTTTTTTTTTGTTTTGTGTATGTTTTTTCTTTCAGAGAATTCCCTTGTAATTTTTTTTTGACAGAGAAATTGTTGTTTGGTTGATTTTCTATTATGTCATGGATGTCCATTTTATTCTGTATACTCTTACAAAAAATATGACTACTATTCTAGTAGTCACATTTTTTTTTTCTCTGAAGGGGGGAGGAGTGTTACGACTCTGGGTTCTTTAGAGGGAAACCAGAGGTCAAAATTGAGCTTATTGAGCTACCATAGAGTAAAAACGCATTGCGAGTGGCATTTGTCGTATCTTCCCTGCCAGTCGTAAGATTAGTCTTGTCTCTCGAAGAGTATTTAAAGATTGAGCTTGGGGTTGATTATTAAATAATAAAATAGGCACCAACTATGTTTACTAATACTGTCTAATCATTTGTAAAGTAAACCTGAGTAAATTTGTATCGGGCGCCGGTATGATTAGTTGAACAGTCTGCCGGCAGCATTAGTTTCGGAGGAGGAGACGAGAGACTGCTCTTCTCTGCTGACTGGTTGTGGTGGAAGGAAGTGCCTCTCCTTCCTCTTATTTATTTATTTCTGTATCTTCGTCTGGTTAAGTCTTCTTTGCTATTTTTGGTTATATTGTGGCATACCTATCGTTATATGTGTAGAGTAGTATACCTGGGGTGTAGTAAGTGTTTTTTAAGTGTTTATCTTACCTGCTATGCTAACGGGGTCCCAGTGTAACCACGTGGTCCCCTACCCTAAGCTGACTCAGGTGTTATAGTAGAGCTTTACCCTAGCTTGCTTTCAGTGTAAAACCTTGTATCCTGTCTATGTGGACCAAGGCTTTTAACGTAAGATTGTGTGGTAAAGTTAGTATTAAATTGTTATTGGTGTGATTGTGTATGGGGGGTGTTAAGGGGTTAATAAATAAGTAAGTTTGAACAGAGTATCCCTTGTTCCTGTGTGGGAGTACAATAATCTATTCCTAGACTAACCGGGTTTAGTAGCAAGCATTTATTACTGTGGATATTTTATTTTGGGGGCCGGGCCTTTTGATTCTCCCATATCTTGATACCTCTAGTCTACTTACCCTTACCCCTTAATAGTACCAGTTCCCCATAGCAAGCCCACTATTGTTCTTAACAACTTCATGCTCCACAAGGAAGATGAATGCAACGTGCCATTTACAGAGTTTGAATTACTCGCGGCTCTAAACAAAGACAAAGCCACATCCCCGGTGAAGATGGTATCACTTATGACATATTGCGTCTGCTCCCTTTAGTACCAGGGAATCCCCTGCTTGAGCTGTATAATATGAGCTATGTTACTGGGGAACTTCCTATCTCTTGGACCAACAGTATAATCATTCCAATTCCCAAGCCAAATCAAGAGAATGCTTTCCGCCCAATTTCCCTTACTAGCTGCATTTGCAAAACATTCGAGAGAATGGTCCTAAACCGTCTCCTCCATAGAATAAGAACCATGCTATCCCCCCAGATATATGGCTTCATGCATGGAAGGAGTGTGCATCATTGCATCACCACCTTTCTTACCCTGCACACTGAAAAGTCATATACCACCTTCCTAGATCTTAAGTCTGCCTTTGATATTGCAAATAGACATGTTATCTTGAGTGAGCTTGCAAGAATGAATATTGGTGGTCGGCTTCTTTGTTGGATCAGGGGTTACTTATCCAACAGGAAGTCATCTGTATTTTTCCAGGGGCATAGGAGTGTAACAAGAGACTTTGAACTAGGTACCCCGCAGGGAAGTGTCCTCAGTCCTACCTTATTTAATATCTTAATAAACACGCTGTTAAACTCTATACCGAGCAAACCCAACGTCCACATCATTAGCTATGCTGATGATATAATGATACACACCACTGGGTATGCTAACACGCAGAACACTCTTAACTCTGTATTAGATTCATGTCAGGACCTAGGTTTAATTATCTGAACGGAGAAAACAAAGATACTAAATCGGCGCCCACCCAGGCAGGGAGGAGCTGTTCGCAAGATGCAACTGTCTGATGGCTCCCAGCTTGACTATGTAAACAGATTCAAATACCTTGGCCTTGAGGTGCCACTGTATGGTCCTGTTGTATTCAGACTCTGTCGTCAGTATAAAGAGAGGCTCCGAGCTCTCAAGGCTGTTGCAGGTTATCACTCAGGCTATGGTGCCAATGTCAGAATTGTCAAAATGATGTACCTTGCATACATCAGATTTTAGTGGATTATGCTGCACCTCTGCTTGTTTTGATGCCTGAAAGAAACTTGGAGGGCTTGAAAAATTGCAGAACGAAGCCTTGAGGATAATCCTTGGGTGCCCTCGTACCACAAAGATACTTAATATGAGAAAGGAACTTAATATTCTGAGCGTTGTTGATCGTGTTACTGAAATTAACTGTCAAATTGGTATAAAAATGCTTAGGCTAACTCATCCTAATCCTTGCACAGAAACCCTCCAGAATTTCTTTATTGAAGATCAGCATTGTTCCAAATGGACAACAAAAACTGGAACTCAACTCAGAATGTATCAGGTTCATGATTTGTACCAAGAGAAACAACAACGGCACTTTCCTGCACCGTGGGAGGTTACACCCTTTCCAGTTTTAATCCCTCCCTTTCCACCCAAGAAGCAAATTAGAGATCAGCCCAAGCTTCGTCTTGAGGCAAAGCTCAACGCCTTAAGCCATATTGATGCTCTGTCCACAGAGCATTCTCTCTCTCAAATCATATACACTGATCCCTACACCGCACCACGGGTGCAGCTGGAAGTGCAGTTGTGCTGACAATGGGCGATGGCTTGTACTTTGAGTGGGGAGTCCGTATAAACAACTGGGCCACTACACTTCAGACTGAACTATTTGCCTTGATCCTTGCACTGAAATGTGTACAAGTCTCCAAACTTGATACATTAATTGTAAGTGACTCCTTATCATCCTTAAATGCTCTCAACTCTTTAAGACAAAACTGTAACATGCTCGTGTCCGAAGCTAGACACAAATACAACAAAATTATTAAGGATGGTAACAGAGTCCATTTCATGTGGTCTCCATCTCATGTTGGCCTCCGAATGCATGATAGAGCTGATAAGTTAGCCAAAGAATCTGCCTTTAAAGGAGCCGTTGAGTGTAACCTTGGATTGTCAATGAGCAATCTGAGAGCAGCAGTACACCGAGAACTTCAACAAGATCTTGTAGATCTGAGGCAAAGTGAAATTGACACCAGTAATTCCATCTATCATCATACTATCATGCAAGAGGAGCCACACATCTATGGATCATCCAATAAAATCAGCAGACTTCTAGATGTTACTACTGCTCGGCTTAGACTCGGTTACAAGTATCTCTGGGAATTCTCATTATCTGCTGATGTAGACCTGACCAAATGTAAACTGTGTCAACAAAATTATTCGCACACCCTCCGTCACTATGTGATGGAGTGCGAAAAGATACGTGAATTTAGAGACAATTCTATAACCAATGTTCCAGCGATGTGTAAATATTTCATTCAAAATGATCTGCTACCAGAAATTTTAGCCAAATATCCCCAGTTTGCTAACTGTAGGTAGTAACTAAGTGATTGTAACCTATCCACCGCTGCCCACTGGATGGGGGGCGGTGTGCAGGACAAACATATAAATTTGACACTAGCTCTCCACATATGTCAGTTGCTTAATTTAGAACCTGTACTTGAGGTCGATCTCGAACCCATTGTTGATGTGACGACTTATATTGAATTTTGTAACTAGCTCATCAAGATTGTAACTTGCTTAGCTAAATGAATTGTGGGGTTCAGTCCCTGAGCCCATTATGTGCCTCTGTAACCCTTTCCACTACCGCCCACAAGATGGGTATGGGGTGCATAATAAATGAACTAAACTAACTCATATATAAATATATGTGAAGGGAAGGCGAGCTCTCCTGAATTTACCTGATGGCCACCATGTATTTAGTGGCCACGCCGGGGACAGGAAGCCGGCGGTTTGTTCCTGGCTATAGCCATATGGCTGCAATGTTTAGTTCTTCAATACTTATTTATTTAGATTAAATTTGCCTATGTTTATTATTCAACTTTTTTCTTTGCTTTCATTATTACCTAGGTTGCCTAGCCTCGCCATACTCCCTTACTCCATTGTACCCCTGACTTTGCCTGTGTCTCAAAATGACCATTATTACCTACAGTGTACCTGAGAGTACTTGTAAGCAAGCTACATCATTTTTCTTTTTTGTTCATTTCGTGTTTGTCTTGTATAGTCATGTTTATATTCATATTTTTCCCCTTGTTATATCAAAATTTGTTTATTTTGTAATTACCTTTTTTTGCCTTGTTTTCCTACAACCAGCGTTCTTATGCAGACAAGTATAGACCCAGAACTAAACCTCTTATCCACTATCTATGACAATCATCACTTTAATGATCAAAATTGCAGATATTTTACAGCACATGATGTAAACAATGTATTAACACATAATCACAATATCTCTGTAATTAACTTGAATGTAAGATCTCTAAGCAAACACTTCGATGATGTTAGTGCCTTGATTGAAACTATTGACAACAAATTCTCTTTTATTATACTTCAAAAAAATCAAATCAAATGTTTATTTAGGTAAAGTACATACTTACAAGGGGTGATACAGATTCTGATGAATTTATAGATAGAGCAAGTACATACAATGCACAACTGTCGACCAACTAGTACAGAGCTAGATAGAGCTAGTATAGAGCTAGTACAGAGCTAGATACAGCTAGTATAGAGCTAGTACAGAGCTAGATACAGCTAGTATAGAGCTAGTACAGAGCTAGATAGAGCTGATAGCTAGCACAGAGCTAGTACATACAATGCACAACTGTCGACCAATTCAGAGAGGTGGTGGTACTGCTATTTACTACCACCAAGAACTAACATGCTTAAAAGTAATTAGAACTAGAGACTACTGTGGGGAGTATATCTTTGCCAGTTTCAGAGTCAAGGGTGCTGAGTCTGTCCTGACTGTGGGAGCAGTCTATAGAATTCCTAACACTGATGTGTCCGAATTCAACTCTAACCTTAGAAATCTAATACTAGATAACAGACTGAACAAAAACCATCTAATTATCGCTGGGGACTTTAATATTGACCTCTGCGAGCCTGAAAACCCTACTGCTGCCAGCTTCCTCAACTTCATGAATTCCTGCTTCCTCATACCCTTAATCACTAGACCTACTAGAATCACTGATAGTACTGCCACGGCTCATGATCACATCTGGACCAACATAACCTCTCCGCTTACTTCAGGGATAATCACCGATAGCACTACAGACCATTACCCCACATTTCTCCTAACTAACATTAACAAACCACCTCTAGAGACAAAGGAGATAAGCTTTAGGCTGCACAATGAAACTGCTATAGGCAATTTTATAACTGCTGCTGCTAATGTCAACTGGGAGTCCGAATTAGGTAACATAGGGGACATCAACCTAGCAGTGCAATCATTTCTTAAAAAAACTCTCAGCCTTTATAACACCCACTGTCTTATACTAACGAAACAAGTCACAACTAAAAGGCTTAACAATCCTTGGCTTACAAAGGGAATACTTAAATCCATTAATAAAAAACATGACCTTGAGAAGAAGTATAAGTTAGAAATCGTCTCCAAAGAATTCTCAAAGAATTACTCATCATTGCTATCTAAAATAATTAGAAGAGCCAAAATTAAATACAACGAAGATAAATTTACCCAAACAAAGGGCAACATTAAGAAAACATGGAGCACAATTTCACAAATATTGGGATCAAAGAAGATTTTAAATAAAAAAACAATATTCCTGTCCAATAATGATGGTCAGCTTACAGCCTCTGATTCTGCTATTGAGTTCAATAGGTTCTTCTCTTCCATTGGGTCATCCCTTGCGAATGATATTCCATCTTCCAGTACTGATGTTCAGGACTATCTTACAGGTAACTATCCACAGTCTCTGTACCTAAAGCCTGCAAATTCCATTGACGTTAATGAGATAATCCTTTCCCTTAAAACCAAGTCTAGTGCCCTTGAGGAGATACCAATTTTAGTTTACAAAAAAGCCTCTAGATCTTTGGCTCCTGCTATTGCATTGCTCTTCAACAAGTCACTTGAACTCCAAACCTTTCCAGATATTCTAAAAAAAAGCGAGAGTAACCCTTGTCCACAAATGTGGTGATCTCACAGATGTTAACAACTACAGACCTATAGCATTCCTGCCAAACTTGTCAAAAATATTTGAAAAACTAATCTACAAGCAGCTTTACTCTTATCTAGCCAAACACAATATACTTAGCTCTTGTCAATATGGCTTCAAACCCAAAAAATCACTAACGATGCACTGAATAGTATGATTAACTTGATACATGCAGCTCTTGATAAAAATGAGTTCCCTGTTGGGTTATTTGTGGACCTGCGTAAGGCTTTTGACACTGTCAACCACCAAAACCTTCTTCTTAAATTACATCATAATGGAGTCAGAGGACACTCCCTGCAATACCTCAAATCTTACCTTACTGACAGGCTCCAGTATGTTTCTGTGAATAATTCAATTTCTCCACCATACCCATCAACATTGGTGTTCCTCAGGGCAGCATACTTGGCCCTCTCCTCTTTCTCATCTACATTAATGACCTTCCACATGCCTCTCAATACCTCAAACTAATTCTATTTGCTGATGACACAACCTTCATTTTCTCCAGTCCTGACCCTCTTTTTCTATATGTCACAGTGAATACTGAACTAAATAAAGTCCATCTTTGGCTAACTGCTAACAAACTCCCCCTAACATTGACAAAACTTTCTATATTTTGTTTGGTAATAAATCTTCTAATCAAATTAATCTACGAATTAACAATATCCAATTTAGTAATGAAGTAGATGGCAAATTCCTTTGTGTTCTCATCGATAACAAGCTGAACTTCCAGGGACGCATTCTGAATATATAAAAAAAAGTTTCTAAAACTGTCGGCATTCTTTCTAAGATCAGATATATCAGGTGATATCAGATATGCATCACTAGGGCAGCATCGACCTACCCTGGTGATGCTCTGTTACTCTCTCATCTATCCTTATCTCAACTATGGTATTTGTGCTTGGGGTTCTACTACCCAAAATCATTTACGTCCTCTAATTACCCAACACAAAGCTGCTATTAGGACAATATCTAACTCTGGCCCCAGACATCACTCGGTACCCCTACTCCAATCTCTGAATATGTTAGATATTATGTCACTGCACATCCTCTCATGCGTGCTCTATATATTTAAAACTCTGAACTGCGATGTCAATCCTGACCTTAAAAGTTTCCTAGAAGGTTGTAACAGAACCCATGGGCATCTCACCAGAAACAAATACTTATTTGATATCACAAGAGTGCGACTCAACCAAACTAGAAATGCTCTTCAAATGAAGGGACCCAGAATGTGGAATGACCAACCCAATCATGTCAAAGGCTGTACCTCTCTCAACCAGTTTAAGAGTGGAACTAAGGACTACGTAATTAACTCCATGTGACCTGCCTTATCCCCTAAATGTCAACCCATGTCTTGCCTCTAAACAATGCTGTTTGTTGATCAACTTGTAAAATTGCTAATTTCTGCCATGTTCCCTCCCTTTTTTCCTTTTTTTCAACACAATGCATTTCCTCGGATGAAATGAGGAAATTTCCAATGCATGAACCTCGGATGCATTTCCGATGGTTCCTTTCATATAAAAGGGGTGACGCCGAGGAAAATAAGACTCGCGTCCCTACCAAAAAAATATAAAGACACTCCCAATTTACTATAATTTACTCCCAATTACTATAAAGTTTTAGTCTAAGTTACCCCCCCCCCCCAACATCTTGGCTTAAACGCTATGCGTATTATTGGCTTTAGGTATTGTATGTACTAATGTTGCTCTATCTATATATCCAATATGAGTATATATCTACAGAGTATATAATATATATCTATAGAGCATATATATATGCTCTATCTATATCCAACATTGTTTGTAACTCTGCATCTATGTATGGACTTTTAATAAATATAATATTATTATGATTATTACTCTATGAAATAAAGTGACCTAGTCTATGGAACTCGCTCTCCAATGGATTTAAAAACTGTCCAACTTTTGCCTTATTCAAAAATAAAATAAAAACTACCTAACTTCATCTTCATAGTTTCCTACCTAGTGCTTTATCTAGCACTGTATCTAGTGTTACCCATTCCCCCAATATATGTACCTAAGCCATATTACTTTACCATTGTAGTCTTTGATATCATCTGATATCATGGTTGTTATACTGAGTGCATATTTACTGCATTATTCCTTGAAATGTTCCTCAAATTGTGCTTCAGTGAACCAGTATATAAGCCTCAAATTTTATCCTAATATACCTAGTAATCCTTGTTCATTATAGTGTATTGTTATTATTGTGTATTAATATAATCTTTGTTTATTGTGTCAATATTTCTTACAATGTACCTGTAAACATTTTTGTCAATTTATGTAAAAATTGATTACCAACTTGGACTGCCTTTGAGCAGCCTGAGGGCAGCAATATCCCAGGAACATCAACTAAATTTTGGAGACTTGAGGCAAAGTGAAATTCACACCAGTTACTCCATCTATCATCATTCTATTATGCAGGAAGAGCCGCACGTCTGTGGGTCATCCAATAATGTTAGCAGACTTCTAGATGTTACCACTGCTAGGCTTAGGCTCGGCTACAAGTACCTCTGGGAGTTTGTAACATCGCTGATGTAGATTTGACTAAATGTAAACTCTGTCAGCAGAACTATTCGCATACTTTGCGTCATTATATAATGGAATGTGAAAAAATTGCGGAATTTAGAGATAACACCATCAATAGTGTCCAAGAAATGTGTAAATACTTCATTCATAATGATGTGCTGCCCGAAATCTTAGTGAAGTATCCAAATTTGCTGACTGTAGGTAATGCATGCACACGACTGTAAAGCTGCCGCCCAGTTGGGTGGGTGTGGAGCACATGACTGTAAAGCTGCCGCCCAGCTGGGTGGGTGTGGAGCACATGACTGTAAAGCTGCCGCCCAGTTGGGTGGGTGTGGAGCACATGACTGTAAAGCTGCTGCCCAGTTGGGTGGGTGTGGAGCACATGACTGTAAAGCTGCCGCCCAGTTGGGTGGGTGTGGAGCACATGACTGTAAAGCTGCTGCCCAGTTGGGTGGGTGTGGAGCACATGACTGTAAAGCTGCCGCCCAGTTGGGTGGGTGTGCAGCAAGACTAGTAACTGTGTGACTCACCATAGATGTAAAGTGACTTCTATAGTGACTATTGTGAGCCTCTTGTTGATCACTTGTGACACAAGAGATTATTGATGTGTGTATTTGTGTGGGTGATAAAATATGTATGTGTATGTATATATGTATACGTATATATGTATATTTGGATAACAGCGGACAGAGTGTATCGTGATCCGGCCTGTACTCCTCTTGACATACCAGAAAACATTCTAAGGAAACTACTCCAAGCTTGTACTAAGGAGGCACACTTCTTGAGCCCGGATGGGCACATGTATAAGCAAGTAGATGGGGTCGCCATGGGTTCTCCCCTAGGTGTCCTGTTTGCGAACTTCTACACGGGTACCATCGAACAAAAGGTCTTAGTCGACATGAACTTGAAACCGGCCATATACTGCAGGTATGTTGACGACATTTTTTACACAGGTACCTGACGTCGACATCTGCAGGAGCTGAAGGAGGCATTTGAGCGGAATTCTGTGTTGCGTTTCACTTACGAGATAGAGAAGGATGGGAAGCTGCCTTTCTAGATGTACCAGTCATGGAAAGGAGCGGAGGTTTCC
>WNGS01007786.1:5990-23955 GCA_020271785.1 Procambarus virginalis
CTGCTTCCTGGGTGTGTGTAACGTAAATGAGGCCTGGTCAGGACCGGGCCGCGGGGACGCTAAGCCCCGAAATCATCTCAAGATAACCTCATGATGGTCCTCTCAATCATGGTCCTCATATACTATAGTATCCCATCATGGTCCTCATATACTATAGTATCCCATCATGGTCCTCATATACTATAGTATCCCATCATGGTGCTCATATACTATAGTATCCCATCATGGTGCTCATATACTATAGTATCCCATCATGGTGCTCATATACTATAGTATCCCATCATGGTGCTCATATACTATAGTATCCCATCATGGTGCTCATATACTATAGTATCCCATCATGGTGCTCATATACTATAGTATCCCATCATGGTGCTCATATACTATAGTATCCCATCATGGTGCTCATATACTATAGTATCCCATCATGGTCCTCATATACTATAGTATCCCATCATGGTCCTCATATACTATAGTATCCCATCATGGTCCTCATATACTATAGTATCCCATCATGGTGCTCATATACTATAGTATCCCATGATGGTCCTCATATACTATAGTATCCCATCATGGTGCTCATATACTATAGTATCCCATCATGGTCCTCATATACTATAGTATCCCATCATGGTGCTCATATACTATAGTATCCCATCATGGTCCTCATATACTATAGTACCCCATCATGGTCCTCATATACTATAGTATCCCATCATAGTATCCCATCATGGTGCTCATATACTATAGTATCCCATGATGGTGCTCATATACTATAGTACCCCATCATGGTCCTCATATACTATAGTATCCCATCATAGTATCCCATCATGGTCCTCATATACTATAGTACCCCATCATGGTCCTCATATACTATAGTATCCCATCATGGTGCTCATATACTATAGTATCCCATCATGGTGCTCTTACATAATACAAGCCATAGTGGTAGGTACTGTATAGATACAAGCCATAGTGGTAGGTACTGTATAGATACAAGCCATAGTGGTAGGTACTGTATAGATACAAGCCATAGTGGTAGGTACTGTATAGATACAAGCCATAGTGGTAGGTACTGTATAGATACAAGCCATAGTGGTAGGTACTGTATAGATACAAGCCATAGTGGTAGGTACTGTATAGATACAAGCCATAGTGGTAGGTACTGTATAGATACAAGCCATAGTGGTAGGTACTGTATAGATACAAGCCATAGTGGTAGGTACTGTATAGATACAAGCCATAGTGGTAGGTACTGTATAGATACAAGCCATAGTGGTAGGTACTGTATAGATACAAGCCATAGTGGTAGGTACTGTATAGATACAAGCCATAGTGGTAGGTACTGTATAGATACAAGCCATAGTGGTAGGTACTGTATAGATACAAGCCATAGTGGTAGGTACTGTATAGATACAAGCCATAGTGGTAGGTACTGTATAGATACAAGCCATAGTGGTAGGTACTGTATAGATACAAGCCATAGTGGTAGGTACTGTATAGATACAAGCCATAGTGGTAGGTACTGTATAGATACAAGCCATAGTGGTAGGTACTGTATAGATACAAGCCATAGTGGTAGGTACTGTATAGATACAAGCCATAGTGGTAGGTACTGTATAGATACAAGCCATAGTGGTAGGTACTGTATAGATACAAGCCATAGTGGTAGGTACTGTATAGATACAAGCCATAGTGGTAGGTACTGTATAGATACAAGCCATAGTGGTAGGTACTGTATAGATACAAGCCATAGTGGTAGGTACTGTATAGATACAAGCCATAGTGGTAGGTACTGTATAGATACAAGCCATAGTGGTAGGTACTGTATAGATACAAGCCATAGTGGTAGGTACTGTATAGATACAAGCCATAGTGGTAGGTACTGTATAGATACAAGCCATAGTGGTAGGTACTGTATAGATACAAGCCATAGTGGTAGGTACTGTATAGATACAAGCCATAGTGGTAGGTACTGTATAGATACAAGCCATAGTGGTAGGTACTGTATAGATACAAGCCATAGTGGTCTAGTAATAATGTTACTGGACATGGTAATGGTGTATGGAGAGCCTGGCTCCCCACCGGACACACAAATATCTATGCCCGTTGGTCACCGAGTGCTGTTGGCAATTGAGTTAAAAGTCTAACAAACTTCCAATTGTTTTAAGAGTCGGTTGTGGTCTAGTAGGTATGGTTATGGTGTATGATGTGTTGAGTGAGGCGGGAGATAATCAGACGGGGCAAATGACAAGCCCTCATCTGAAGAAGACAAAAGGCTAAGGTAGTATAAATATGAGTTTGAGGCTGTGAGAATAAGTGTAAGTGTGGGGAGAAGTGTGGCATAAGGGCGGAGAGAAGCCACACCAGCGGCGCCACACCACGGGACACGAACAAGGGCACACAGGTGGAAACTTAGTACCCAGATGAGCCACAGAGACGTTAGAAAGAATTTTTTCAGTGTCAGAGTGGCTGACAAATGGAATGCACTAGGAAGTGATGTGGTGAAGGCTGACTCCATACACAGTTTATAATGTAGATATGATAGAGCCCAGTAGGCTCAGGAATGTGTACACCAGTTGATTGACGGTTGAGAGGCGGGACCAAAGAGCCAGAGCTCAACCCGCACAAGCACAATTAGGTGATTACAAACATAAAGTACTGCTACAACACTGCTCTTAACCGTCCGTCATAATACCACAATGTAACCAGACTTAAATAAAGGAGGAGGAGTAGAGAGGACATCACCCAGCCATGAAAACTCAAGTTATAGTTGAAATAGACGATGACTATGTGAGATAAGGAGAGAGGCCAACACGCACACAGGTGCGGGAAACACTGCATTACACCAACCACACACAAGGTCCTGGGGCCCAGAGTAGACACTGTGTTGTGTAATACTGTGTATACCATCACCTCCGTCTCCGGTAGGCAGACATTGGGCGGAAGTGGTGTGTGTGGGAGGAGGGGGGATGGGGGGGGGAGTATTGTGTATTGGGAGGGGCGGAGACTGGGAAATGCAGCAGCTACAGCAACAGCTGTTTTAGTCTGTAACAAGACACAGTTGGAATACCTTCGTCACCTTTACCTCTTGCTCCTCCCGGCCCTGTTGACTTTTGTGTAGTGTGGGGTGACGATTTGTGTCCTGGGGGAGTGGTAGTGGGTACATGTTGACACCAGCACCACCAGTGTTGTTAGGGGTGGTAGTGGGTACATGTTGACACCAGCACCACCAGTGTTGTGGGGGAGTGGTAGTGGGTACATGTTGACACCAGCACCACCAGTGTTGTGGGGGGTGGTAGTGGGTACATGTTGACACCAGCACCACCAGTGTTGTGGGGGGTGGTAGTGGGTACATGTTGACACCAGCACCACCAATGTTGTGGGGGGTGTTAGTGGGTACATGTTGACACCAGCACCACCAGTGTTGTGGGGGTGGTAGTGGGTACATGTTGACACCAGCACCACCAGTGTTGTGGGGGTGGTAGTGGGTACATGTTGACACCAGCACCACCAGTGTTGTGGGGAGTGGTAGTGGGTACATGTTGACACCAGCACCACCAGTGTTGTGGGGAGTGGTAGTGGGTACATGTTGACACCAGCACCACCAGTGTTGTTAGGGGTGGTAGTGGGTACATGTTGACACCAGCACTACCAGTGTTGTTAGGGGTGGTAGTGGGTACATGTTGACACCAGCACCACCAGTGTTGTGGGGAGTGGTAGTGGGTACATGTTGACACCACCACCACCAGTGTTGTGGGGGGTGGTAGTGGGTACATGTTGACACCAGCAACACCAGTGTTGTGGGGAGTGGTAGTGGGTACATGTTGACTTCAACACCAGTGTTGTTAGGGGTGGTAGTGGGTACATGTTGACACCAGCACCACCAGTGTTGTTAGGGGTGGTAGTGGGTACATGTTGACACCAGCACCACCAGTGTTGTGGGGGTGGTGGGTACATGTTGACACCAGCACCACCAGTGTTGTGGGGGGTGGTAGTGGGTACATGTTGACACCAGCACCACCAGTGTTGTGGGGAGTGGTAGTGGGTACATGTTGACACCACCACCACCAGTGTTGTGGGGGAGGGAGTGGTAGTGGGTACATGTTGACACCAGCACCACCAGTGTTGTGGGGAGTGGTAGTGGGTACATGTTGACACCAGCACCACCAGTGTTGTTAGGGGTGGTAGTGGGTACATGTTAACACCAGCACCACCAGTGTTGTTAGGGGTGGTAGTGGGTACATGTTGACACCAGCACCACCAGTGTTGTGGGGGTGGTGGTGGGTACATGTTGACACCAGCACCACCAGTGTTGTTAGGGGTGGTAGTGGGTACATGTTGACACCAGCACCACCAGTGTTGTGGGGGGTGGTAGTGGGTACATGTTGACACCAGCACCACCAGTGTTGTGGGGAGTGGTAGTGGGTACATGTTGACACCAGCACCACCAGTGTTGTTATGGGTGGTAGTGGGTACATGTTGACACCAGCACCACCAGTGTTGTTAGGGGTGGTAGTGGGTACATGTTGACACCAGCACCACCAGTGTTGTGGGGGTGGTGGTGGGTACATGTTGACACCAGCACCACCAGTGTTGTGGGGGGTGGTAGTGGGTACATGTTGACACCAGCACCACCAGTGTTGTGGGGGGTGGTAGTGGGTACATGTTGACACCAGCACCACCAGTGTTGTGGGGAGTGGTAGTGGGTACATGTTGACACCAGCACCACCAGTGTTGTGGGGGGTGGTAGTGGGTACATGTTGACACCAGCACCACCAGTGTTGTGGGGGGTGGTAGTGGGTACATGTTGACACCAGCACCACCAGTGTTGTGGGGGGTGGTAGTGGTAATGTTGACACCAGCACCACCAGTGTTGTGGGGGTGTAGTGGGTACATGTTGACACCAGCACCACCGTGTTGTGGGGGGGGTTAGTGGGTACATGTTGACACCAGCACCACCAGTGTTGTGGGGGTGGTAGTGGTACATGTTGACACCACCACCACCAGTGTTGTGGGGGAAGGGANCCCTGTTATAAGTGACTTCATGCCAAATGTATAAGGTACTTTGAACTCTGTAATTACTTCATACACTTAGGAATATGGAAGATATTCTTGTGCTGTACCCAGATTTTGCTAACGGAGGCTAATAGATCAGCCTTACATTTTATGTTCTCACCTGATTGTTAGTCAGAGTTGATTTTTTTTATTGAGGCTGGTATTTTATCCCCTGATTCCATGTATAACTAACCATCCTGTGAGATGGGAATATTAGATGAACTTATAGCTAGTTTTTTATATAAACTGTGTAATCTTTCATATAGAATAGGGTAGCAACACATTGCTGTGTATACTTAAGCTTGTTAATAATAACAAAAAAAGTTAGTTCCTATCGATAGGGAGAGCGACGGTTCAAAACCTTCTTTAAAATATGAATATCTTTCCTATCTCAATAAGATCTAATCTCTGTGATTAAAACGCAAAAATGACTTTGTCACTGCCTTTTGATAACGTATACAATCATAAGCTTTATTTGTGAATCTCTATTAAACAGTAAATCAGAGAGCGTGTAAGGTTCCATGTGCGAAGAAACAGGGAGATTTTACATAAATACAGTACATGATAGTTTAAGTAGCGAACGCAATTTAACTTCCAGCCATGTATTTTTAAGTAATCTTTAACGTTTTCTGGATAGTTATGTTTGATTTGGTTAAAAATACGCATTCTCCTTGTTAACATCATAAATTAAATTTGCGATAATTTGAGCAGAGAAGTTCGACGACTGGATCACTGTGCACAGAAGGCTGGTATGCCAGCAAACACTTTCCAGAGAGCAATATATCTTGGATAAGTCGCTCCACGACAGTGTTACTTGGACCATCGACTTCCTTTGATATTACATATTTACATCTTATTTTGTTATGAAATTATATTTTTTCAGAGTAAAATTATGTTTTCTCATGTTCTGCATCCAGCATCCACATTATAGTGAGTAAATATACCATATTACTTCATTACTTACGTAATGCTAGGAGGGTTTGAGTAGCTTTGGGTCTTTAGGTAAACAGAATCTCCAATAGATGGGGCGAGAGTCGCCCCATCTCTCTCGCCCGGGCGGGAGTCGAAACTTAAATTAAAATTGCTATATCATTGGTCTCCAACATGATATATTTCCTTTGGTGCACTCACAATAACGATTATAGCTCAGTCTTTCTGAAGGCATGTAATATTTTAGGCTTTATTAGCGTATCTTTGTTAATTACACAATATATTTGCAAGTGCGTAGGCGTCTGCACTCCATGACCGAAAAGCTACTGAACGCCACTATAAAAACATATATATCTTCACTTGAGCTTTAAATATGTCTAATGTAATGTATTTAAAATAATGCTTATATTTCTATCTTTCTTAAGACATATAAAACATTTGTGTTTATTAACGAATTTACGTAAAATAAACATTGTTCTGAGAGAGAGTTGCTCTGTCGTTCAGTCTGTACGGGGGTCGGAGCTCGGCGACTATTAAAACACATGAATCTTAATTAGAACTTTAATTATGTCTATAATAAAGTGTTTAAAATGAGCCTTATATTCCTATCTTTCTTGAGGCATATAAAAAATTTACGATTATTTACAAATTTACGTGAAATAAGCATTGTTCTGAGAGAGAGTTGCTCCGTCGATCGATCTGTCCGGGATCGGAGCTCGGCTATTATAAAAGTACACGTATCTTCGCTTTAAATTTAAATATGACAATAGTAAGGTATTTAGAATGAAGCTTATATATCTGTCTTTCTTGTGACATATAAAAATCTTATGTTTATTAAGGAATCAGCGTGAAATAGGCATGGTTCTGAGATGAATGCTGCGGTTTTCGAGCTCGACGAGCGATGAAAACTGCCCCTTTTTACAACTACAAATATCTTCGGTTTTACTTAAAATATTTGTCTGATAGAGGTTTTACATATAGATCGCGTTTCTGTCTTTCTTCTGACTAATAAATAATTTTGGTTTATTAAGTTATCAAGATGTTTTCAACAATATTCTTTCAGCGTTCGTCTTTTCCAACATGGGCGACCCTTTTAGAAGCGCGATACTTGGGTTAACCCATCCTATAGTTGGGTCTGTTTCCAACTGGGGTTCGAATAGCCTCATCTCTCTCGCCCGAGCAAGAGTCGAAACTTAATTTAAAATTGATATATCTTTGTCCTCCAACATAATATATTTCATTTGGTGCAATCATAATAATGTTCATATCTCGGTCTTTCTGGAGGCATATAAGATTTTAGGCTTTATTAGCGTATCTTTGTTAATTATACAATATATCGGCAAGTGCGTAGGCGTTACACTCCATGACCGAAAAGCTACTGAACGCCACTATAAAAACATATGTATCTTCACTTGAGCTATAAATATGTCTATTGTAATGTATTTAAAATGAAGCTCATATTTCTATCTTGCTTATGACATATAAAACATTTGTGTTTATTAACGAGTTTACGTGAAATAAACATTGATCTGAGAGAGAGTTGCTCTGTCGTTCAGTCTGTACGGGGTCGGAGCTCCGTAATTTTTAAAATACATGTATCTTCATTAGAACTTTAAATATATCTATGGTAAAGTGCTTAAAGTGAAGCTTATATGTCTGCTTTTCTTGAGACATATAAAACATATATGTTTATTAACGAATTTACGTGAAATAAGCATGACATATAAAACATTTGTGTTTATTAACGAGTTTACGTGAAATAAACATTGATCTGAGAGAGAGTTGCTCTGTCGTTCAGTCTGTACGGGGTCGGAGCTCCGTAATTTTTAAAATACATGTATCTTCATTAGAAGATACAAGCGACTTGAGAATGGTCCAGGACGGACCGAAACGTCGTCGTCCCTTCAACTTCTAGTGTGTGGTCTGGTCAACAAATAAGCATTGTTCTGAGAGAGAGTTGCTCCGTCGATCGATCTGTCCGGGGTCGGAGCTCGGCTATTATAAAAGTACACGTATCTTCGCTTTAAATTTAAATATGCCCATGGTAAGGTATTTAGAATAAAGCTTATATTTCTATCTTTCTTGTGACATATAAAACTCTTACGTTTATTAAGGAATCTGCGTGAAATAGGCATGGTTCTGAGATGAATGCTGCGGTTTTCGAGCTCGACGAGCGATGAAAACTGCCACTTTTATACAACTACAAATATCTTCGGTTTTACTTAAAATATTTGTCTGGTAGAAGTTTTACATATAGATCGCGTTTCTGTCTTTCTTCTGACTAATAAATAATTTTGGTTTAATAAGTAATCAAGATGTTTTCAACAATATTCATTCAGCGTTCATCTATTCCAAGACGGGCGACCCTTTTGAAAACACGATACTTGGGTTGACCCATCCTATACTTGGGTCAGTTTCCATTATGGTTCGGAACATAAACACAGCACCCAGTGGGACGCTCCCTGGCACCCTACCCTTCTGCACCCCTCCTGCCTCACCCTACAGGTCCCCCAGGGGCGTTACAGGCCCCCCAGGGACGTTACTGCCTCCCTGGTCACGCTACCAGCCTTCTAGTGACGTTACTTGTTCCCTGGAGTCGTTACCAACGGATAGGAACTTTGCTCGTTCTCTGGTGACTTTACCCACGATCCCTAATGACGTTTCCTGGTCTCTGGTGACGTTAGCAGCCTCTAGGGGCGTTACTAGTTCCCTGGTAACGTTGTGGAGATTGTGGCAGTATGTACCATGTGTGTGGAGTGAAGTAGTGTGAGTGCTGGCAGGTGTGGGCAAGACTGGAGGCAGCCACGACCACTCAGGTGAGTGTGTCGTCCCTCTTAACATAACCATAAAGACACTCCCACTTCACACACACTCAACAACACCTACATACCTGTAGCTCACATTGTGACACTTGTGTTACGAGTGTGTGGAGCGGGTATGTCCTCCAATCCTACAAAAGAAAGTTCGACGAAGCTCGTTCTCCGATTGTCAAAATTTATCAAGTATAATGTTAGGCTATATTACGAGCTCTATAAATCTATCAATTTTTGTATAACCTCTTGTATCTATGTACTTTACCTAAATAAACATTTGAATTTTGAATATTAACTTAGGGCTGGCTGTGTTAGGCTAAGATAGGCTAGGTTAGGTTCGGTCTGTTCATGTAGTTTTTTTTAACTGAACACCCGTGAGGCCAAACACCCATGAACCAGGTATTTACCTGATATTTACCAGGTATATTTATTTTGTTATTCTAGAAATGTTGCCAAATATTATTAAAAAGAGGTATACTATAGGCCATAATGTACATGTGTTATACTGGCAAAATTTTCTTACAAATATAGTACTGTAAGTGATAAATCTCGTTGTATTAATGCCAGCAACAAGATATCTGGACTCTTGGCTTGTGTTGAATTATTAAACTGCCATTTTCTGGTTAATATCACGGGTATTATATGTACATAGGATCCCAGGATCCCGATAGTACAGTCAGATTCCTTCTTGACTCAAAATCGAGAATTCTGTGTTCGAATCCTGGGTGGAAATAGTTGGTTGTATTTTCTATCGCCTAATGCTCTGTTCACCTAGCAGTAAGTAGGTACCAGGGAGTTACTCAGCTTGTTGTGAGGCCACTCCAGACCGACAACCAGAGCGCAACTCCATAGTCTCCTGAGACTGATGGATGCCTACTACTGTGGGGTTGCATCCTGGCGGAGGGGAGGGTCCATAATTTGACCTTGGGGAGGAATCTTGATATAAGCCAGATGTGTATGTACACTGGCTGCTGACAAAATTAATCATTTACAGTTTTATTAATTATAGTTCAATGTACAGTACTGTACCTGCTTGGTTGATACCTGGTTGATGGGGTTCTGTGAGTTCAAAATCTACTCCCCAATCCCGGCCCGAGGCCAGACTTGACTTGTGAGAGTTCGGTTCACCAGGCTATTGCTTGGAGCGGCCCACAGACCCACATACCCACCACAGCCTGGTTGGTCCGGCACTCCTTGAAGGAAACAATCTAGTTTCCTCTTGAAGATGTCCATAGTTGTTCCTGTAATATTTCTGATGCTCGCTGGTAGGACGTTGAACAGCCGCGGACCTCTGATGTTCATACAGTGTTCTCTGATTGTGCCCATGGCACCTCTGCTCCTCACTGGTTCTATTCTGCATTTTCTTTCATGTCGTTCACTCCAGTACATTGTTATTTTACTGTGCAGATTTGGAACTGTAGTGCCATTTTACAGAACACAGACTCCATTTTCAATTCATATGAAAAATTTTCCAATGAATTTAACAGTACAGTACAGTGTACTGTATACTATTGCTATTATTTAGCTCATAAATATCAGTACTGTAACTTTGTGTGGTAACCAGTAGTTTTAGTCTACCCTGACCACATGATCTCTTAAGAACCATGAAATTTTAAACTGCTCCAAAGTTGGTGGGTGTCATCTTACTAATGTGACCAGTACAGTATTAGACGGATGATGATAAGTATGGTTTTCTATTTCTAATTCTGGTTGTTCTGGGTTAGGCAATCCAGACATTTGACTGCTCTTATTATTCATCTGCCAATATTAATATTCTCATTGCACAAAGCAATCACATTAACATGATGTATCAATGAGAAAATCTTTGCCTGGGAAAATCATACTGTGTCTGTTGTTATATAATTTTTCTCCAGTTGTTCTACCCATTTGATTTTAATTATTTTTCCAATATTTTGATTTCTCCTCTTGTCAATGATACAGGTCTATAATTAAGGGGGGTCTTGCCTGCTACCACTATTGTTGATTGGAACTATGTTAGCCTTTTTCCATATATCTGACAGTACTCCTGTATGCAGAGATGCCTGAAAAATCAATTGAAATGGAATGTTGAGCTCAGGTGCACATTCTCTTAGAACCCAAGGAACTCGCCTAGTTGTGCTTGCGGGGGTTGAGCTTCGGCTCTTTGGTCTCACCTCTCAACTGTCAGACTCCTGGTGTACAGATTCCTGAGCCTATTGGGCTCTATCATACCTACATTTGAAATTGTCTGGAGTCAGCCTCCACCACATCATTGCCTGATGTATTCTATTTATTAATTATTCTGACATTGAAAAAATTCTTTCTAATGTCTCTGTGGCTTATTTGGTTATTCAGTTTCCACCTGTGTCCCCTAGTTTGTGTACCACCCATGCTAAATAGTTTGTCTCTGTCCACCCTGTCAATTGCTCTGAGGTGAAACTCCATCTGGGCCAACTGCTTTGTTCCTACTTAGCTCCTTGAACATTTTTTCCCACTTAGTCTCAAGACACCTCTATGTGTTCTGTGTTGTATTCTGGAATTCTTATTGTGTCTGGTTCTCTGAAAATTTCAGTTTGCACCAACACACTTTGGAACTGTTCGTTTAATGTCTTACATTTTTTTTTAATTTTCTGTGAATTTGTTACCTATTTTCATCCTCTGAATTTTATCCTTTACCTGCAATTTGCTTTGAATGAATTTATAGAACAGGCCTGGTTCTATTTTACATTTGTCCACTATACCTTTCTAAAAAAAATTCCTGCCTCTTTTCTCTCTGCTGTGTAGTTTTTCTAGCTTCTTTGTATTGTTGTTAGCTTTGAGGATTTTACTTCTTCCTATATTGATTCCATTTTTTGTGACATTTGGTCTCTGGCCCTCTCGAAATTTCAGTTGAACCAGTTGTTTCCTAGTTCTGCATCTCGGTTTTCATATAGATTTTTTATACTTTTATCATATACAGTAAGTCACAAAACTTGTCATACATCTCATTTACTTCCTTGCCTAACAGCAAGTCTTCCCAATCAAATTCATTAAAGAGCTTTCTAAGTTGGTATCCTCTCCTGAAATCATGTTTTTTGACTGCTTCATTTTCCTCATTCTGAAAATAAATATAAACTAGATGATATAATCCAGTGAGAAGGTAAATATTAACACTACTGTAGACTGTGTTACTCTTCATGGCAACCAGCACTTGTCTGAAATACTGACTAGGCCTGTAGAGTTGTACATGTTACTATGGTGGTATGTGCCCTGTACCTAGCTGATGAACATGCGTTATGTGGTGGGAGTGTAATGGAGTGCTCATTCAGTACTTGTCGGAGCTATATTTTGTATAGGAGCCCTTCACCCCAAGTTGGGCTACATGTAGGGTGACAGGTAGGAGCCCCTCACCCCAAGTTGTGCTACATGTAGGGTGACAGGTAGGATCCCCTCACCCCAAGTTGGGCTACATGTAGGGTGACAGGTAGGAGCCCCTCACCCCAAGTTGTGCTACATGTAGGGTGACAGGTAGGAGCCCCTCACCCCAAGTTGTGCCATGTGTAGGGTGACAGGTAGGAGCCCCTCACCCCAAGTTGTGCTACATGTAGGGTGACAGGTAGGAGCCCCTCACCCCAAGTTGTGCCACGTGTAGGGTGACAGGTTTGAGCGTAACTGGAAATATATTTATATTTACAAATATTGACTGATAATGTTTTACAGCTTTGGTACTTTCACTGGTAGGGGCCAACCTGCTTGCTAAAGCTCGCAATTGATAGTAAGAATGAATGTTCCCAGTTTGTTTATTAAAGCTGAGGCTAATTTTAGAGAAGCTTCATAAGGCAATAAAAGTTGTGGGCTGTAAATGTGGGTCAAGGTTGTGGTGGAAGGCGGCCGCGGCCCGTCACACGTTCCATCAGTAACTCTCTACCCTTACCTCAACCACTTCATAATTCACTGAGAATTGTTATGTTTTATTCAACATTGAGTACAGTTAAGGAGATAAGAAAGCTACGAGTGTAAAGGTGTAAGAGTGGAGTGTTGAGCCAAGCTGCCACTACTTGATTATTTTATGGGGGGGGGGGGGGGCGTGCTTCCACCTTAATTATTGTTTTCTCTCTTAACCTTGTGCTCTTAGCCTGATGTATCCGAGGGACTATTACCCAGAATAGGTCAAGCGATAGCAGTAAGTCCATGTAATATCTCCCTTGCGCAGGACGGGTTGGCTATACATGCAATGTCAGTCTATAAATCTGAATTAACAAATTTTGAGTAGAGTATGAGAATATCAAAATGCTTTGAGAATACAAGTTACACGGATCCAAGCATCTCTTGTCGCTTCATCTAAGTCACTCATAACCGCATGTTTACTACTGTAGTAAACGTTTATAATAATAATAATAAATACCCGGTAATCATTTTATTCATAAGAAAATTTACAAAGTGTATGAACTTAGGTAAGAGTGCTTAAGTATCAAGAAGTATGAGGGAGGGAGGTCTAGCTCCGTGCCCAGCATACTAACTTTGCACTTATTACGTCATAATTTAACTCTTAATGTTCGCATTCTTCACGTTGCCTAAAATCATAGTTTTTATTATATAAATCCTCTATTGTTTAGCATATATATCGGGCGTGATGGAGGCGTGTGGTAAATTATGGCGTATGGTTGGGTGTAGCAGGAGGTGAGGGGGTGTGGGAGGGAAAGGTGGGCCCAGTGAGGCGTGAGTCAGTACTCTATCTGGAGGCCACAATTGATAAGTTGGGTTGCTGGGGTTGACTGGTTGCCACCGCCATGCTTGCTACTCCACAACCTTGTTATTCAACCTTTAGTATCAGTAGTGGCACTACTGTAAACAGTTGTGTCTGGCGTGTGGAGGCAGCATACCACCCTCCACGGTCAACAGTAGAACCAGCGCAGGAGGCATCATGACTTATTGCACAACTCTACATACAATGTTTCCCCCCGTGGCAGTCAGCCGCCATAGGTTGGGATGGGATGTTAGTGGCTGCTGGCACGCCTTGTGGAAATGTCAACAGCACTCCTGCTCGCCATGTTGTCGCCAGACTTATTGTACCAGATGTAACCCATGCCATAGACGCCCTGATGATGTATGATGAATGTATTGTGGTTGATGACGCGGTGTTGTAGTCATCAGAAAGGTGTGAAGTTGCGTCAGGACTACCGCGGCTTGTCACATCCTAAGCCTGACTCACCAAGCAACCTCCTGTACCATCTCTCTGTCGTTACTCTCATCAACTTTTACATACCATTTTAGTACGCATTTCATCGACGTTTATAATTCAGCTTTTACAGTTTAGACATTGATACGCGTTTACAGAAAACGCCGCCAGTTCCAGTTATGAAGTTAACGATATTATTATCTAATGCAATGACTCCTGATCTATTTCCTTATCATACCTGCTTTAAAGTTGTGAATTGAGTTAGCCTCTACAACCTGCTATTTAAGGTCATTCCATTTACTCACTGCCCTTAGGCTAAAAGAAAACTTTCAAACATCTCCTGGACACATCACAGTCTCAAGCTTCCATCCGTGCCATCTTATTCTCTTGGTATTCATTATAAACATTTTCTTTTTTCTACCCTGTCAATGTCCCTACGTATTTTACACCCGTGTATGATGAGTCCCCCGTCCCCCCCCCCCCGCCTCCTGTAGCCTCCTGCCTGGTGTCGTCAGGTTTAGCTCCTTTACTCTCACCTGTGTATGATGAGTCCCCCGCCCCCTGTAGCCTCCTGCCTGGTGTCGTCAGGTTTAGCTCCTTTACTCTCTCTCCGTACCTAACCCCTCGTAATTCTTCGTTGCTAACTTGTGCAACCTTTTGCGCTTCTTGTGGTTTGTTGTGTTATGGGCTCCACGATGAGGCAGAATACACTTACAACTGCCTCACATAGGCGGTATACAGTGATATAAAAACTTTCTTATTTAAGTTTCTAAAAGATGTTCTGATTTTTGTAAGCGTCGAGTATGCAGCTGCCGTTACTCTATTTATATGAGCCTCTGGAGTTATGTCCACTCTGGTCTTTTTCTCTAGTCGTTATAGGGAGGTAGTTTATATGAGCCTCTGGAGTTATGTCCACTCTGGTCTTTTTCTCTAGTCGTTATAGGGAGGTAGTTTATATGAGCCTCTGGAGTTATGTCCACTCTGGTCTTTTTCTCTAGTCGTTATAGGGAGGTAGTTTCCTCTTCATCCTGTATTGACCTTTTGGTCTCGTGTGTGTGCGCGCGCGCTCGCGGTTGATTACCCACTCTAATGGTCCGTTTTTTAAATAGTACAGTACCCCATTATAGTCCTCTTATCCAATTACAGTACCCCATCATTATCCTCTTATCCAATTACAGTACCCCATCATTATCCTCTTATCCAACTAGTACAGTACCTCGGTACAGCCCCTAGAATACAGTAGGGGCCTGACAGCTGAGTGGACAGCGCTTCGGATTCGTAGTCCTGAGGTTTCGGGTTCGATCCCCGGTGGAGGCTGGCTGATTGATGAAGATTAAGTCACCCAAAAGGTGGCACGGGCATGAATAGCCCGTAAGTGGTGGCCCTTTTGAGCCATTACCAGTATCAAGAGCTGATAGTGAAGATGTGTGGAGGTGCGACTGCACTCTATGTGACGGCAGAGGTCTCCCCGGTGGAGGCGGAAACGAAATTGGCAGAATTACTTTCCCCCTGATGCTCCTCTTTACCTAGCAGTAAATAGGTAACGGAGTTAGACAGCTGCTACGGGCTGCTTCCTGGGTGTGTGTAACGAAAATGAGGCCTGGTCAAGGACCGGGCCGCGGGGACGCTAAGCCCCGAAATCATCTCAAGATAACCTCATGATGGTCCTCTCAATCATGGTGCTCATATACTATAGTATCCCATCATGGTGCTCATATACTATAGTACCCCATCATGGTGCTCATATACTATAGTATCCCATCATGGTGCTCATATACTATAGTATCCCATCATGGTGCTCATATACTATAGTATCCCATCATGGTGCTCATATACTATAGTACCCCATCATGGTGCTCATATACTATAGTACCCCATCATGGTGCTCATATACTATAGTATCCCATCATGGTCCTCATATACTATAGTATCCCATCATGGTGCTCATATACTATAGTATCCCATCATGGTCCTCATATACTATAGTATCCCATCATGGTCCTCATATACTATAGTATCCCATCATGGTCCTCATATACTATAGTACCCCATCATGGTCCTCATATACTATAGTATCCCATCATGGTGCTCATATACTATAGTATCCCATCATGGTCCTCATATACTATAGTATCCCATCATGGTGCTCATATACTATAGTATCCCATCATGGTCCTCTTACATAATACAAGCCATAGTGGTAGGTACTGTATAGATACAAGCCATAGTGGTAGGTACTGTATAGATACAAGCCATAGTGGTAGGTACTGTATAGATACAAGCCATAGTGGTAGGTACTGTATAGATACAAGCCATAGTGGTAGGTACTGTATAGATACAAGCCATAGTGGTAGGTACTGTATAGATACAAGCCATAGTGGTAGGTACTGTATAGATACAAGCCATAGTGGTAGGTACTGTATAGATACAAGCCATAGTGGTAGGTACTGTATAGATACAAGCCATAGTGGTAGGTACTGTATAGATACAAGCCATAGTGGTAGGTACTGTATAGATACAAGCCATAGTGGTAGGTACTGTATAGATACAAGCCATAGTGGTAGGTACTGTATAGATACAAGCCATAGTGGTAGGTACTGTATAGATACAAGCCATAGTGGTAGGTACTGTATAGATACAAGCCATAGTGGTAGGTACTGTATAGATACAAGCCATAGTGGTAGGTACTGTATAGATACAAGCCATAGTGGTAGGTACTGTATAGATACAAGCCATAGTGGTAGGTACTGTATAGATACAAGCCATAGTGGTAGGTACTGTATAGATACAAGCCATAGTGGTAGGTACTGTATAGATACAAGCCATAGTGGTAGGTACTGTATAGATACAAGCCATAGTGGTAGGTACTGTATAGATACAAGCCATAGTGGTAGGTACTGTATAGATACAAGCCATAGTGGTAGGTACTGTATAGATACAAGCCATAGTGGTAGGTACTGTATAGATACAAGCCATAGTGGTAGGTACTGTATAGATACAAGCCATAGTGGTAGGTACTGTATAGATACAAGCCATAGTGGTAGGTACTGTATAGATACAAGCCATAGTGGTAGGTACTGTATAGATACAAGCCATAGTGGTAGGTACTGTATAGATACAAGCCATAGTGGTAGGTACTGTATAGATACAAGCCATAGTGGTAGGTACTGTATAGATACAAGCCATAGTGGTAGGTACTGTATAGATACAAGCCATAGTGGTAGGTACTGTATAGATACAAGCCATAGTGGTAGGTACTGTATAGATACAAGCCATAGTGGTAGGTACTGTATAGATACAAGCCATAGTGGTAGGTACTGTATAGATACAAGCCATAGTGGTAGGTACTGTATAGATACAAGCCATAGTGGTAGGTACTGTATAGATACAAGCCATAGTGGTAGGTACTGTATAGATACAAGCCATAGTGGTAGGTACTGTATAGATACAAGCCATAGTGGTAGGTACTGTATAGATACAAGCCATAGTGGTAGGTACTGTATAGATACAAGCCATAGTGGTAGGTACTGTATAGATACAAGCCATAGTGGTAGGTACTGTATAGATACAAGCCATAGTGGTAGGTACTGTATAGATACAAGCCATAGTGGTAGGTACTGTATAGATACAAGCCATAGTGGTAGGTACTGTATAGATACAAGCCCTAGTGGTAGGACTTGTATAGATAAAGCCATAGTGGTAGGTACTGAGAGATACAAGCCATAGTGGTGGTACTGTATAGATACAAGCCATAGTGGTAGGTACTGTATAGATACAAGCCATAGTGGTAGGTACTGTATAGATACAAGCCATAGTGGTAGGTACTGTATAGATACAAGCCATAGTGGTAGTACTGTATAGATACAAGCCATAGTGGTAGGTACTGTATAGATACAGCCATAGTGGTAGGTACTGTATAGATACAAGCCATAGTGGTAGGTACTGTATAGATACAAAGCCATAGTGTAGGTACTGGTATAGATACAAGCCATAGTGGTAGGTACTGTATAGATACAAGCCATAGTGG
>WNGS01007787.1:0-10091 GCA_020271785.1 Procambarus virginalis
CGTAAGCCCCCCGTGTAAATGTATAGAATAAACTTGAGCCTGATAACATTAGGTTAAAACACTAGCGGCCCACAATAATAGGAAACGGGTTGGCTCAAATGTCTTGCGTATCTCAGGTCACTGAAGTTGTCACACAAGCACACCAAGTTCTCTGACATTGTGAACATATTAATTTATTTCTCTTATTTAAATGGAATCTACATACAGTCATCCTTTTCAATAAGACTGATCTTTCAAGCACATAGATTTTATGAAGATGTTCAAATTTGTGATCACTGCCACACAATGATAATTTAAGTTAAAAATGAACCTGTTGTACCACTTACTGCCGAGACACGGTGAATGTTTCTTAATTTGTGTGTACCAATGTCCGGGTAGACAGTGATACCACAAATACCAGCCTCTCCTTCTGTCCTATGTTCTGCTTTGCGCCAAGGGGTTCCCTCCCCGTCTGGCCGCTCCCCTTGGGAACCACGCTGAAAACTGTTCATATTTTAAGATAGGAAGAGGCAGCCGATGGGGATTGTGAGTGATGATATGGTGCGTGCTTCAGGAGCGCGTGCGTCCAGTGTCGGTGTGCGACGCCTCCTGGGCTGGCCAAGATGCGGCAGCGCGGGGAGGAGAGGGCAGCGAGGCCAGGCTGGTGAGGACGCCCTCCCAGGCCAACACCCTGGCCACAACCGTCCCGCAGAGCCTGGTCGTGAAGAACCTGGGCGGCAGGCACACCCCTACCAGGAGCAGCCTCAGACACCTCCCGCATGCTCGTCCTCGCTAAAAAACGGCTACCGTGAGTACTACCCCTCTCTATCTCTCTCTCTCTCTCTTCTCTCTCTCTCCTCGCTCTCTCTCTCTCATCGCTCTCTCTCTCTCTCGTCCTCTCTCTCTCTCTCCTCTCTCTCTCTCTCTCTCTCTCTCTCTCTCTCTCTCTCTCTCTCTCTCTCTCTCTTCTTCTCTCTCTCTCTCCTCTCTCTCTCTCTCTCTCTCTCTCCTCTCTCCCTCTCTCTCTCTCTCTCTCTCTCTCCTCTCTCCTCTCTCTCATCTTCTCTCTCTCTCCTCTCTCTCCTCTCCGTTAGTACCTGCTCTTTCTTGTTATTGATGCTCTCTCTTGTTAGTACTGCTCGCTCTTTTTAGTGCTGCTTCGCTTCTTTTAGTGCTGCCGTCTTTTTAGTGCTGCTCGCTTCTTTAGTGCTGCTCGCTCTTTGAGTGCTGCTCGCTCTTGTAGTCTGCTCGCTCTTTTTAGTGATTGCTCGCTTTCTTTAGTCTGTCGCTTCTGTTTTAGTGCTGCTCGCTCTTGTTAGTGTTGCTCTCTCTTGTTAGTAACACACTCGCCCAGCGCTTTGGCATGGGTTCGTATCCTGGCCGAAAGGATTGACCGGGTGCCAATCCTTAATGTACGCCCCTGTTCACCCATCCGTGAATGGGTACCTGGTTGTTTAATGATTTGGCGGGTCGTGTTCCGGGGAAAATTAGGATTAAGGACAAGCCCAAAACGCTATGCGTGCTAGTGGCTGCACAAGAATGTAAGAATTCTTGTATATATAAATAAATAAATTATTGAATCTATGACCGGCGTCTAGATGACTTCTCCTTCACCCTGAGGAAGAAAACTGTTAAATCATAGAAAACGTCCATTTGCATTTCCCTCGGGGTAAACTGGCTTAAACATCAAGGAGAGTCTTTCATCCGGGTTGGAGAGAGAAAAATTTGAAACTGACTAACACAAGTGGACACTTAACTGTGTCACAACACAGGAAAGCGCAGTGCCATGTATATGCCCTGACGAGTCATCAGCAGTGAAGGTAACCAGAGAGAAGAGGCTGGCGATGCTCAACACGCCCCACCTCTTTTGCCTTGAGGAGCCAACGACTTCTGGTGCTGCAGCATCACCATGAACTCCTCTCGTGGGCTTTGTATGAATTAACGCCGCCTCCGCTTGTTTTGCTTTGCGCAGAGAACCAGGATAGGGAGGGAGGGAGGGAGGGTTGTGGGGGATAGAGAAGCCAAAATCAGCCGAGGGTCCGGTCTGTGCCCCACCCAGCCGTGGGTCCGGTCTGTGCCCCACCCAGCCGTGGGTCCGGTCTATGCCCCACCCAGCCGTGGGTCCGGTCTGTGCCCCACCCAGCCGTGGGTCCGGTCTGTGCCCCACCCAGCCGTGGGTCCGGTCTGTGCCCCACCTAGCCGTGGGTCCGGTCTGTGCCCCACCCAGCCGTGGGTCCGGTCTGTGCCCCACCCAGCCGTGGGTCCGGTCTGTGCCCCACCCAGCCGTGGGTCCGGTCTGTGCCCCACCCAGCCGTGGTCCGGTCTGTGCCCCACCCAGCCGTGGGTCCGGTCTGTGTCCCACCCAGCCGTGGGTCCGGTCTGTGCCCCACCCAGCCGTGGGTCCGGTCTGTGCCCCACCCAGCCGTGGGTCCGGTCTGTGCCCCACCCAGCCGTGGGTCCGGTCTGTGCCCCACCCAGCCGTGGGTCCGGTCTGTGCCCCACCCAGCCGTGGGTCCGGTCTGTGCCGTTCACCATCACGGGAGCCACACCCACAATATGGGAGGGATATTTGCTGTCGCGTAAGGAGGTTCCGTGTGGTGTTCCTTGACGTGGTTCCTTGTAGTGTTTCTTGATGTGGCTTCACGAGGCGTTTACTGAGGTGGTTTCGTCCAGCACAGCCGGATTATACCTGCCTCACAGGTGGTCGGGTGCACCTGCCTCACAGGTGGTCGGGTGCACCTGCCTCACAGGTGGTCGGGTGCACCTGCCTCACAGGTGGTCGGGTGCACCTGCCTCACAGGTGGTCGGGTGCACCTGCCTCACAGGTGGTCGGGTGCACCTGCCTCACAGGTGGTCGGGTGCACCTGCCTCACAGGTGGTCGGGTGCACCTGCCTCACAGGTGGTCGGGTGCACCTGCCTCACAGGTGGTCGGGTGCACCTGCCTCACAGGTGGTCGGGTGCACCTGCCCCACAGGTGGTCGGGTGCACCTGCCTCACAGGTGGTCGGGTGCACCTGCCCCACAGGTGGTCGGGTGCACCTGCCCCACAGGTGGTCGGGTGCACCTGCCTCACAGGTGGTCGGGTGCACCTGCCTCACAGGTGGTCGGGTGCACCTGCCTCACAGGTAGTGAGGCAGGCGAGGTATCCGGCTTTAATACAGGAAGTGTGACATTAACCCAACGGGGTGTGACGTCACCGCTAACAACTATATTCATTCACTTCCTCGTGTGGCCAGCTGTACCTCGTGTGGCCAGCTGTACCTCGTGTGGCCAGCTGTACCTCGTGTGGCCAGCTGTACCTCGTGTGGCCAGCTGTACCTCGTGTGGCCAGCTGTACCTCGTGTAGGCCAGGGAGGCCACAGTGACTGTGTCACCAGGGAGGCCACAGTGATGGTGTAGTGTTACTGCGTAATAAACACGGTGGCCTTGCACAGGTGCGCGTCGACTATTCGCCCGACCTTGCCGGCGATATTCACACCCTGGGTGTGGAGGGCCTCACCCTGGGTGTGGAGGGCCTCACCCTGGGTGTGGAGGGCCTCACCCTGGGTGTGGAGGGCCTCACCCTGGGTGTGGAGGGCCTCACCCTGGGTGTGGAGGGCCTCACCCTGGGTGTGGAGGGCCTCACCCTGGGTGTGGAGGGCCTCACCCTGGGTGTGGAGGGCCTCACCCTGGGTGTGGAGGGCCTCACCCTGGGTGTGGAGGGCCTCACCCTGGGTGTGGAGGGCCTCACCCTGGGTGTGGAGGGCCTCACCCTGGGTGTGGAGGGCCTCACCCTGGGTGTGGAGGGCCTCACTCTAGTTAACTACCTACCTTGTGGAGGTTCCGGGGTTCAAAGGTCCGGCCTCCTGGTTATAAGAACATAAGAACAAAGGTAACTACAGAAGGCCTATTGGCCCATACGAGGCAGCACCTATCTATAACCACCCAATCCCACTCATATACATGTCCAACCCACGCTTGAAACAATCGAGGGACCCCACCTCCACCAGGCCCACGCGGCATCTGGTTCCACAAATCTACAACCCTGTTACCGAACCAGTATTTACCCAAGTCTTTCCTAAATCTAAACTTATCCAACTTATTCCCATTGTTTCGTGTTCTGTCTTGTGTTGATACTTTTAATATCCTATTAATATCCCCATTCATCCACTTGTACACCTCTATCATGTCACCCCTAATTCTTCGCCTTTCTAGAGAATGTAATTTAAGCTTTGCCAATCTTTCTTCATATGGCATATTTCTAATTTGAGGGATTACCTTTGTCATCGTACGCTGGACACGTTCTAGTGAATTTATATCCATTCTAAAGTACGGCGACCAAAACTGAACTGCGTAATCTAAATGGGGCCTAACCAGAGCAAGATATAGCTGAAGAACAACACCAGGTGTCTTGTTAGAAACGCTTCGATTACTAAATCCCAGTGTCCTATTTGCCTTATTACGGGCATTTGTTCATTGATTTTGGGGTTTTAAATTCTTACTAATCATAACTCCCAGAACCCTTTCGCAATCCGACTTCGCAATCGCAACACCATCCAGCTCATATCTTGTAACTCTATCATCATTACCTCGCCTCAAAACCTTACATTTATCAGCATTAAACTGCATCTGTCAATCTTTTGACCATTTCAAAACCCTATTTAGATCGTCTTGAAGTGATAGTCTATTTCCGTGCTTATTTCCCTCCCGCTTTTTGTATCATCGACAAATTTGCAAATATTGCTGCTCAAACCTGAATCTAAATTATTTGTTTATATTATGATTACCAGAGATCCAGGACAGCCTTGAGATACTCCACTTACAACATTCCACTACGGGCTCACCATAGCCGGTGCTGCTTGGGACTTGTGTTCCGAGTAGCTGAATCTTAAACAACAACAATTACAACATTTTCTCGGTCTGACTTAACCCCATTTATACTAACTCTGTTTTCTTTGGTAGAGCCATGCCCTAATCCAAATTAATATGTATGTTCTTATGTGGAGAGTTCACGGGTCCTCTGGAGAGTTCACGGGGTCCTCTGGAGAGTGCACGGGGTTCTCTGGAGAGTGCACGGGGTCCTCTGGAGAGTGCACGGGGTCCTCTGGAGAGTGCACGGGGTCCTCTGGAGAGTGCACGGGGTCCTCTGGAGAGTGCACGGGGTCCTCTGGAGAGTGCACGGGGTCCTCTGGAGAGTGCACGGGGTCCTCTGGAGAGTGCATGGGGTCCTCTGGAGAGTGCACGGGGTCCTCTGGAGAGTGCACGGGGTCCTCTGGAGAGTGCACGGGATCCTCTGGAGAGTGCACGGATCCTGTGGAATTTTCACGGGACCTGTGGAGAGTTCAGTTTAGTGGTGTATGGTTGACATGTTCGTTGTGTCTTCAGTGTATCAAGTTTCTGTGGATCCCCTCCCATGTTGGAATATGTGGGAATGAACGAACAGATATGCTGGCTGTTGAAGGCGCTGAAGGAGACCATATTGAATACTTCATACCCAAGACTCTACTACAAATTAGAGGTATTGTCAGGCAACATCACCGTGACAAGGTAACTGAGGAAGGAGGATAGAAGCACAAACCAGTGAATCTGTACGATGGTACAACATGGTTGCAGCTGGCAATCCCAATCATTATGGCCGAAGAGGAGGACGACGAGGGAGAGAATCAGTAATAGCGAGAATCCGTCTTGGATACAAATATCCATGGAGATATGGAATAGAAACAACAGTTGATCAGCGAAGTTACAGAATCTGTGGTGAGAGTGACGGACACCGCCTTGACCACTATCTACGTGAATGTGAACACCTGCGAGACATCAGAAATATGTGTAGAATAATAAACCCCACATTGTTGAGTTAGGAAAACACTATTTGTCAAATATTGATACTGTTCTTAAAAGATTCCCCCATTTTGCACCGCAAGATAACGTAAGCTTTTAAGGGTTGATAGATGTTAATCTTCTTGTTTGAGGAGCTGTTCACTTGAGACAGTTAAGCAAGTCCCAGCTGTGTCTGGGTACAAGTGACAGGATGAACAACCCAGCGGGTTTTCTTCCTATTGGGGAGTGATGTACATGCTGCTATGGCGGTATGTCCACTCACAGGATGAGTGGCACTGCCAATACTGTCACTATGGCGGTGTGTCCACTCACAGGATGAGTGGCACTGCCCAATACTGTCACTATGGCGGTGTGTCCACTCACAGGATGAGTGGCACTGCCCAATACTGTCACTGTGGCGGTGTGGCCACTCACAAGATGAGTGGCACTGCCCAATAACTCGCCCCTCGGGGCAAAATTTAATTTTTGTTTGAAGTGTATTGCAGCTGACGTCATTGTGGAGCCTCGCGCGCCAGTAATCCTCATCTGCTCTCCAGCTGTGCGTGGGCGGCGGTGGCCGACGGGCGGCGTGGGGCGCGTGGGCGTGCTGGTGGTGACAGCTCAGGTGTTGGTGGGCGTCATGGGCGTGACGCTGGCCGCCTGGTTCCTAGTGTGGGCGCCTTCACTCAAGTTCAGAGAGGTTCCTCACTATGCTGGTGTCCCGGTGAGTGGCGAGGTAGGCAGGGTGTGAGGGCATGGTGTGGGGTCAGGGCGAGAGGGGGGGGGGGAGGGGAGGGGTGGGGTCAGGGTGTGGGGTCAGGTTGTGAGGGCACGGATCGGGTCAGGGATGGTGGGTGGGGTCAAGGGGTAAGGGTGGGAGAGTAGAGCAGGGGAGGGGTTTAGGGGTGAGGGGAAGCGGGTGAGATGAGGGGGTGCTGTCAGGGGATTAGGGCACAGTGGTGGAGTAAAGGGGTGAGGTCAAGGGTCAGGGTAGTGCGCGGGGTCAAGGGTCAGGGTAGTGCGCGGGGTCAAGGGTCAGGGTAGTGCGCGGGTCAAGGGTCAGGGTAGTGCGCGGGGTCAAGGGGTCATGTGGGCTCTGGGGTTCAGACTTGCATGTTACAGCGTTACAATAGTTTATTGTGCTCCCCATACTCATCCTGTGAGTGGTAGTTTATTGTGCTCCCTATACTCATTCTGTGAGTGTTAGTTTATTGTGCTCCCCATACTCATCCTTGTGAGTGGCAGTTTATTGTGCTCCCCATACTCATCCTGTGAGTGGTAGTTTATTGTGCTCCCATACTCATCCTGTGAGTGGTAGTTTATTGTGCTCCCTATACTCATTCTGTGAGTGTTAGTTTATTGTGCTCCCCATACTCATCCTTGTGAGTGGCAGTTTATTGTGCTCCCCATACTCATCCTTGTGAGTGGCAGTTTATTGTGCTCCCCATACTCATCCTGTGAGTGGTAGTTTATTGTGCTCCCCATACTCCTCCTGTGAGTGGTAGTTTTATTGTGCTCCCCATACTCATTCTGTGAGTGGTAGTTTATTGTGCTCCCCATACTCATCCTGTGAGTGGTAGTTTATTGTGCTCCCCATACTCATCCTGTGAGTGGCAGTTTATTGTGCTCCCCATACTCATCCTTGTGAGTGGTAGTTTATTTTGCTAGTTTCCGTTATAAATATGCTCGTGCGAGGTATGCAACTGTTGTGGTTTGCATCCTCGCCAAGGATTGCTGTTGGCCGATGAGTAGCTGGAGGATGCTAACCGGTTGTGTCCCGAAGATAAAGCAGGATAAACTGGGATATATTATCAGTGTTACCAGACTTGGTAAGGCCACTCTGAGGTTGGGTGGTGTGGGGAGCGATGGGAAGTAGCGCGTCCTTGTGGTGGCAACAGTGGGCGAGGTTCGTTACGTTGGTCGCTCTGCCAATATAATGCTAATTTATTCTTCGCCCCATTGTCAGTTTTTGTTTATATATCTTGAATATAATGGAATGTTAACTTGCCTTAGGCCTTACTAGGTCTAGGGCATGTTAACATGGAAGTGTGCCGTGGGGAGCCGTGGGGTCCAGGGCAGGAATGTGTTCCTTGAGAGGTGGAGGAAGTGGACCAGTTTTTACAGTGTGGTTGTTGCTGCAGGTGCTCCTGGCGGGGGTGTTGGGCGCCGTGTGGATGGCCAGCTGGCGCAGACGTCGTCCCGCCTCCCTCGCCTGCGTCCTCAAGGTTTGTCTGGTCAGGTCTCCTGCCTCTCTCACCACCACACTGGTGGGTTGTAGTCGACTGTTTACCTCATCCCGTGAGCGCTGGCGGGTGAGGTCACACACGCATCATGCACTCAACGAATCAACCCGAAATATATTTAGTTAATGATTAAGTTACATTACTGATGAGTTAGGTACATAATTTCCTCACATAAATCAACAATGGCTTCACATTTTTTCCAACTAACATCAGCGTGACCTCAATATGCCCTAACACAAAGAGTGAGAGTTCCTGCATTCAGCAATTTACATACAATTATAATCTGGCTCTCATGCGTCCCACACCCAGGCTGTAGGTGGTGGTGGGACTCTTGTAACCACCATCAGGAATGTATTGTGCACCCATACTCATAGTACGGGGTGCACAATACTATTCCCATTTGCCTAACATTTCTCGTTTTAAACTACATGGTTTCACATATATATATATATATATATATATATATATATATATATATATACTATATATATATATATATATATATATATATATATATATATATATATATATATATATATATATATATAGGACTGAAAACAAGAACAAACAATAAAGTACAGTTCATAAATGGCCTCCTCACGGAGTCAAATGCAGTATTTGGAGCTTTCACAGAAACCCATGCAGGGAATTCTTGGACAGTGAGATCTGGATTCCAGGATATAACCTATACAGGTGTGACAGGAAAATTAGGTCACATGGAGGAGTGGGTCTGTATATTAGGGAAGACCTTGTGTGCTCGGAGCTCCTAAACGTTACAAATGAGGTGGTAGAGGTACTACTGGGATTAAAAATAGAGAAAATAAATTTAGTGATTATTCTAATATACAAACCGCCAGATGCAACGGCTGAGGAATTCACAGAACAGATAAACAAAATAGAGAATAGCCTTGATAATTTGGAGAACCCAATACCTGATATTATCTTCTTAGGTGACTTCAACTTGCCTAGTCTCAGGTGGAGAATAGCAAACAATAATATTATACAGGGAATCTATCAGGACCTAACCAACCACAGATTAGAGAACTACTTAGATTCTGTGACAAATTTTCACTCACTCAGCAGATATCGGAGCCAACGAGAAATAAAATATTCTCGATCTGGTCTTTACGAACAATGAAGACATTATCAGAGACATTACGATATCAGATACACATATTCAGATCACAAGCTCATTGAAGTGCAAACTACCATCAATACTCAGAATAGACCTAAAACGTTGATAAAGCGAGAGGGGCTATTCAGTAAATTCAATTTTAATAATAAAAGGATAGACTGGGAGATAATAAACAGGGACTTAAAAACATTCCATGGGAAACTGTTTTAAGTAATAAAAGTCCTACAGAAGGAATAGAAAAACTGACTCGGAAGCGTATCAAGTCTGTCTGAAACATGTTCCTTTGAGGAAAGCCAGAAAGAGATCCAACGTAGAAAGAGAACGCAGAAGACACTATAAACGCAGGAAAAGAATAACGGAACTGCTTATGCAGACACGAATTTCCGTCAAAGAAGGAATAATTTAAATAGGGAGATTGAAGAAATCGAGCGGAATTGAAACACTCATATGAAACTGAAGAAAGGCAGTTAGAACAGAAAGCAATTCAGGAAATAAAGAAAAATCCAAAATACTTCTTCACATATGCGAAATCAAAGCAAAAACTACTGCCAGTATTGGACCTATTCGTACAAGTGAAGGTTCATACACGGAGGATGACAAAGAAATTAGTGAAATCCTAAAAAAGCAGTATGAGGACATGTTTAGCACTCCAATAAACAACATGAAAGTAGAAGATCCAGACAATTTCTTTATGCGTGATATCCAAACCCTGTAAATATAACTGATATCACACGAGCGCACTAAATTTTGAAAGAGAAATTGAAAAACATGCCCATGCACTCGCCCCAGGTCCAGACTCATGGAATTCAATATTTATAAAGAAATGCAAAGTGCCGGTAGCACAGGCACTCAGTATAGTGTGGAGGAAGAGCTTGACACGGGAGAGATACAGATGCACTTAAAGTGGCAGACATAGCCCTCTCACACGGGAGGGAGCA
>WNGS01007787.1:35047-46985 GCA_020271785.1 Procambarus virginalis
TCTTTTGATATCTGGAGTGGAGAGACCTCTCCTGATGTCTGAGGGTGGGGGGGGGTGACCTCACCTTATGTCTGGGGTGAAGTGTGACCTCTCCTGATGTCTGGGGGGTGGAGTTGACCCCCGTTGATGTGCGGGGGTTGTGGTGGGGAGGGGTGTATTAGGAATGTAGGGGTGTGGGATGTGTCAATGAATGTGCAGGAACTCACCTATCACAGTCCCCTGGGACGAGAGGGTGAGGGGGGAGGCAGTGAACGCGGAGGAGTCCACCTGTGACAGTTGCCAGTGTGCGGGGGAGAGAGGGAGGTGACCTCAGTTGTTGTCTGGCTGCCAGGGTGGGGAGGACGCTGCCGCGCTCGCTCCGTCACGCCTCCTGCCATCGGGATTCTGCCCATGTTCTAGTGGTGACGAAGTGTTCTACCCGCGTTATATCCGACGCCACACTTTGTGTCACAGTGTAAAGTTGCAGAGTGTCATGTGTGCAGGTGTGTATGTGAGCTAGTAATTCCGGTGTGGTGGCTTGCAGCAGGTGTGGCCTGAGTGTAGCAACTGCGCCACACCTGGCCTCGCCACACCTGGTCTCGCCACACCAGGCCTCGCCTCGCCTCACCCGGCCTCGCCTCGCCTCACCCGGCCTCGCCTCACCCGGCCTCGCCTCGCCTGGCCTCGCCTCGCCACATCTGCTCTCCCCAAAACAAGACGCCACTACGCACCGGGTACAATATACAACATTTTGTGTGGATCAGTTTACATAACAGGTATGTATGTTGTCACTACTGGACCTGTGGCCACTGCTGGACCTGTGGTCACTGCTGGGCCTGTGGCCACTGCTGGGCCTTGGCCACTGCTGGACCTGTGGCCACTGCTGGACCTGTGGCCACTGCTGGACCTGTGGCCACTGCTGGACCTGTGGCCACTGCTGGACCTGTGGCCACTGCTGGACCTGTGGCCACTGCTGGACCTGTGGTCACTGCTGGACCTGTGGTCACTGCTGGGCCTGTGGTCACTGCTGGCCTGTGGTCACTGCTGGGCCTGTGGTCACTGCTGGACCTGTGGTCACTGCTGGACTGTGGCCACTGCTGGGCCTGTGGCCACTGCTGGGCCTGTGGCCACTGCTGGACCTGTGGCCACTGCTGGACCTGTGGTCACTGCTGGGCCTGTGGTCACTGCTGGGCCTGTGGCCACTGCTGGGCCTGTGGTCACTGCTGGGCCTGTGGTCACTGCTGGACCTGTGGCCACTGCTGGGCCTGTGGCCACTGCTGGGCCTGTGGCCACTGCTGGACCTGTGGCCACTGCTGGGCCTGTGGTCACTGCTGGACCTGTGGCCACTGCTGGACCTGTGGCCACTGCTGGGCCTGTGGCCACTGCTGGGCCTGTGGCCACTGCTGGCCTGTGGCCACTGCTGGGCCTGTGGCCACTGCTGGGCCTGTGGCCACTGCTGGACCTGTGGCCACTGCTGGACCTGTGGCCACTGCTGGACCTGTGGCCACTGCTGGACCTGTGGCCACTGCTGGGCCTGTGGCCACTGCTGGGCCTGTGGCCACTGCTGGGCCTGTGGCCACTGCTGGGCCTGTGGCCACTGCTGGACCTGTGGCCACTGCTGGGCCTGTGGCCACTGCTGGGCCTGTGGCCACTGCTGGACCTGTGGCCACTGCTGGGCCTGTGGCCACTGCTGGGCCTGTGGCCACTGCTGGGCCTGTGGCCACTGCTGGACCTGTGGCCACTGCTGGACCTGTGGCCACTGCTGGACCTGTGGCCACTGCTGGGCCTGTGGTCACTGCTGGGCCTGTGGTCACTGCTGGGCCTGTGGTCACTGCTGGGCCTGTGGCCACTGCTGGGCCTGTGGCCACTGCTGGGCCTGTGGCCACTGCTGGGCCTGTGGCCACTGCTGGGCCTGTGGCCACTGCTGGGCCTGTGGCCACTGCTGGGCCTGTGGCCACTGCTGGACCTGTGGCCACTGCTGGACCTGTGGCCACTGCTGGACCTGTGGCCACTGCTGGGCCTGTGGCCACTGCTGGGCCTGTGGCCACTGCTGGGCCTGTGGCCACTGCTGGGCCTGTGGCCACTGCTGGACCTGTGGCCACTGCTGGACCTGTGGCCACTGCTGGGCCTGTGGTCACTGCTGGGCCTGTCACTTAATTTTTTTTAGTAATTGCCAGAGCAGTGCTACTTAGCCTAGTAAGCAAGTCTCGTCTTGCTTAACAGACATCCATTTTGCATATTTTCAAATATTTATTTCGAAAATAGTGTATCTAAAATAATATATTACTTTATTAAAGAATATCTAACTAATGCATATTTTAACGCATGTGACGCAATATTGAGAGAGTATCCGCATATTCAGGATATATCAGGTTGCTAATTTAGTTTGAATCAAATTTATAAACTCTCTCTCGTGTATATTGTAATTAAAAATTCGTATCATTCCGAAAGATAACAAAAACATTAAAATTTATGCATAAGAAAATCTGGCTTTTTGGCAACTGTGTCTCTGAGGAAGGAGAACATGAGTATGTACAGTGGGTAACTGTTAAGGAGTGATGGCCAATGTTGGATTCAGTAAGGTTGTAATGAATGTGCTTTAAAAATAATTCCGGGTTGCTTAAACTGGGTGATAATTTGACCCTTAATTCGTGCACTGTGTTAGATAATGTTCCTGTGGTCTTGGGAGTTTCTCCATAATGCCGACATTTCGTATATCTGTATTTTGTAAGCTAGTTTCCTATAATCATGGGTATCCAAGCCTTAAGTGTGTACCACTTGTGGGGAATTTTCCTAGCAGGAATTTATTAAATTATTTATTTAATAAACTTGCGTTAATTGATTGTTAATGAGAATGGACTGTGTATTTAAATGTGGACTGTTTTACAAAGTGGACTATATTTTACAAAGTGGACTGTATTAAAAGATTGTATTGTCTTACAAGTAAATGCGCGTAGCCTGTCACACCAAGGTATGGATAATGGTAATAAACTAATAGTAAAATTAATATTCAGTAAATGGGTTAGTAAAATGTAACTATTTCTTATCTAATGAGTTAACAAGGTCAACTCATTAGGACCCTAATGGTGACCGTGTATGTCTCGTGTTGCCACAGGTTGACTCAATGTTATTTCTTCCTCTCTTGAACTGCACTTACCGAGTAACTTATCAGTAGTAAACTGTTACCACGATACATAGCGTATATTCAGGGAGAAATTCAATAATTGAGATGAGACTTAACCGTTTCGGGAGTCTCGTAGGCATCATAACCGGACTACAAGAAAAACTCAATACTACTGGGCAACATCTTACTAGTAGACCGGTTACAATTTTTCCCAAGGTAGCGAAATCGTGGGTTAAGCCGACTTCTATGGTTCGTATATCACGAAGTATGGATGATACGTGTTGATTGTAATAAGTGGTACGTGTTAGCGTCTGGACATCCATGCGTACAAAGTTGTTGTGTGGTGTCTCCGTCCCTCGACTCTGCTGTGGACTCGACCATCAGCTTGGTTCAGAATTCCTCATTATCGATTTAGGGAAGGAGACTATAGATTTGTTTGTTAATTGATTAACTTCTGTTCTAAAGAGTACTTTTTTATCATGTTTAACCTCTAAACTGGAGGTTTTACGTTTTCACGAAAGAAATAATGTGCGTAAATGACGGATTAACTGACTTGGCAACATCGCCTTTTCTCTGAGAAGCCACTAAACATGGTTCTTTTAACGATTCTCTTATGATTATTAGTAGGTTATTAATATTTGTATGTTCCTAACATAACCGTTTTGATTTGATATGTTTGCGGTTAGTATTGTCAAAAAATTTCCGACACCTCTATTCTTTATTGTCTGTTCAACAAAAGTGATTCAAAGTTGGTCGAATTCTTGTACCGTCCTTGGTGGCTATATTAAATTCTCAGGAAACAGTCGGTCTTCGACCCCTCCGGGAAATCTTCAGCAACTGGATTTCATGTTCTTGAGATCCAGTTAATTTCTCCACAGTTGAAATCCCCGATTCTCAAGTTTGCTCAATGCTGGAATATTCTATACAATGTTGGTCGCCATACTTGAGAGAGAATATTGGAAAATTAGGAAATGTTCAGCGTGGTGCAACAAAAAGCTATCATGACTTAGAAATATGTCATATTAAGCCCGTTTAATTGTGATCAATATATTCAGTTTTGAAAGAAGAATAAGAGGCTATTTATTACAAGAATTTAACGTCATTAAAGAGCATGACAATCTTGACTCGATAATTATATTAATTATGACATGGCCATTATCATTGGAAACAATAGCGTAACATTACAGGTAAACGTTGTCAACGACATCAACATGATCCCTCTCTAATCGAGGAGTTAACATACGGAACTCCTTACCACATTATATATATAGAGAGCCATACCATGATTGCATTTATAAACAAGTTGACAAGAACGACTCCAATCCATACTTTAGCATAATTTGGATCTAATGTTGCTGTCGTCTAAATGTCTTTGTCATGGTTTTATATTTAATAATACATCTTCATCCTTCCGAAGATGAATTATTAAATACGAAAGTGCTTAAGGAAATTTCCTGTCTCAATCCTTGCTTCGTGGTCTGACACTGTCACATTGTTCATCACGTGTTAATTTTCGTGGTTTACACACACAATCATTCATATATATATATATATTATATATATATATATATATATATATATATATATATATATATATATATATATATATATATTATATAATATATATATATATATATATATATATATATATATTATGATGAATTGTTACTTAATAATAGAATGGGAATGTTCATGACTACCTCCTTAATTGCCAGTGTTGCAGCCTCATGTGCAGTATCATTCTTTGGTACATTATTGCAGCCTCATGTGCAGTATCATTCTTCGGTACACCTACATGACTTGGCATGCAGTTGACAAGTAGTCGGCGACCTTGACGTTACAGTATTTGTGTTGATAGTTCAAATCTAGTTAGGTGGGAGCTTTCCAAGGTTACAATGTCACTCTTGAGTAATAATATAATAATAATAATAATAATAATAATAATATTTATTTATAAATATTAAGAACATGAATCGGTGGTTAATTAGTTGTTACAAAAAAGGCATATTAATAAAGTCACTAATACCCAGTGTTTCTGGTATACTATTCGTATCCTGGCCGGGGAAGATTGACTAGGCGCCAATCCTTAACTGTGCCTGTGTTTACCCAGCAGTGAATGGGTACCTGGTAAACGATTAGCAGCGGGTCGTATTCCGGGGAAACTAGTGGGTAAGGCTTACTAGGAGCTGTGGGATGGGAAAGCTCTCAGCCTGTATAGTTATCTCTTCCTGTACTCATCTGTGTAAAAAAAAATAATTAGTTGAAGAAGTACAGTCTTTAATCAAATTTGGGTGATCATTCCACAGTCTGGGACCCCTAATTTGCATTGTGTATCTGTTTTGGTTGAGTCGCATTCTACGAATATTAAGTACTTGTGTTGTCTCGCGCGGTGGACAGGTGTTGTGTTCAACCTGTGCTCTTACTTGTGTTGTCTCGCGTGGTGCACAGGTGTTGTGTTCAACCTGTCCTCTTACTTGTGTTGTCTCGCGTGGTGCACAGGTGTTGTGTTCAACCTGTGCTCTTACTTGTGTTGTCTCGCGTGGTGCACAGGTGTTGTGTTCAACCTGTGCTCTTACTTGTGTTGTCTCGCGTGGTGCACAGGTGTTGTGTTCAACCTGTCCTCTTACTTGTGTTGTCTCGCGTGGTGCACAGGTGTTGTGTTCAACCTGTGCTCTTACTTGTGTTGTCTCGCGTGGTGCACAGGTGTTGTGTTCAACCTGTCCTCTTACTTGTGTTGTCTCGCGTGGTGCACAGGTGTTGTGTTCAACCTGTCCTCTTGTGTTGTCTCGCGCGGTGCACATGGGTTGTGTTCAACCTGTCCTCTTGTGTTGTCTCGCGTGGTGCACATGGGTTGTGTTCAACCTGTCCTCTTGTGTTGTCTCGCGCGGTGCACAGGTGTTGTGTTCAACCTGTCCTCTTGTGTTGTCTCGCGCGGTGCACATGGGTTGTGTTCAACCTGTCCTCTTGTGTTGTCTCGCGTGGTGCACAGGTGTTGTGTTCAACCTGTCCTCTTGTGTTGTCTCGCGCGGTGCACAGGTGTTGTGTTCAACCTGTCCTCTTGTGTTGTCTCGCGCGGTGCACATGGGTTGTGTTCAACCTGTCCTCTTGTGTTGTCTCGCGTGGTGCACAGGTGTTGTGTTCAACCTGTGCTCTTACTTGTGTTGTCTCGCGTGGTGCACAGGAGTTGTGTTCAACCTGTGCTCTTACTTGTGTTGTCTCGCGCGGTGCACAGGTGTTGTGTTCAACCTGTGCTCTTACTTGTGTTGTCTCGCGTGGTGCACAGGTGTTGTGTTCAACCTGTGCTCTTACTTGTGTTGTCTCGCGTGGTGCACAGGTGTTGTGTTCAACCTGTGCTCTTACTTGTGTTGTCTCGCGTGGTGCACATGGTTGTGTTCAACCTGTCCTCTTGTGTTGTCTCGCGTGGTGCACATGGGTTGTGTTCAACCTGTCCTCTTGTGTTGTCTCGCGCGGTGCACAGGTGTTGTGTTCAACCTGTCCTCTTACTTGTGTTGTCTCGCGCGGTGCACAGGTGTTGTGTTCAACCTGTGCTCTTACTTGTGTTGTCTCGCGTGGTGCACAGGTGTTGTGTTCACCTGTGCTCTTACTTGTGTTGTCTCGCGTGGTGCACATGGGTTGTGTTCAACCTGTCCTCTTGTGTTGTCTCGCGCGGTGCACAGGTGTTGTGTTCAACCTGTCCTCTTACTTGTGTTGTCTCGCGCGGTGCACAGGTGTTGTGTTCAACCTGTGCTCTTGTGTTGTCTCGCGCGGTGCACAGGTGTTGTGTTCAACCTGTGCTCTTACTTGTGTTGTCTCGCGTGGTGCACATGGGTTGTGTTCAACCTGTCCTCTTGTGTTGTCTCGCGCGGTGCACATGGGTTGTGTTCAACCTGTCCTCTTGTGTTGTCTCGCGTGGTGCACAGGTGTTGTGTTCAACCTGTCCTCTTACTTGTGTTGTCTCGCGCGGTGCACAGGTGTTGTGTTCAACCTGTCCTCTTGTGTTGTCTCGCGCGGTGCACAGGTGTTGTGTTCAACCTGTCCTCTTGTGTTGTCTCGCGCGGTGCACAGGTGTTGTGTTCAACCTGTCCTCTTGTGTTGTCTCGCGCGGTGCACATGGGTTGTGTTCAACCTGTCCTCTTGTGTTGTCTCGCGCGGTGCACAGGTGTTGTGTTCAACCTGTCCTCTTGTGTTGTCTCGCGTGGTGCACAGGTGTTGTGTTCAACCTGTCCTCTTGTGTTGTCTCGCGTGGTGCACAGGTGTTGTGTTCAACCTGTCCTCTTGTGTTGTCTCGCGTGGTGCACAGGTGTTGTGTTCAACCTGTCCTCTTGTGTTGTCTCGCGTGGTGCACAGGTGTTGTGTTCAACCTGTCCTCTTGTGTTGTCTCGCGTGGTGCACAGGTGTTGTGTTCAACCTGTCCTCTTGTGTTGTCTCGCGTGGTGCACAGGTGTTGTGTTCAACCTGTCCTCTTGTGTTGTCTCGCGTGGTGCACAGGTGTTGTGTTCAACCTGTCCTCTTACTTGTGTTGTCTCGCGTGGTGCACATGGGTTGTGTTCAACCTGTCCTCTTGTGTTGTCTCGCGCGGTGCACAGGTGTTGTGTTCAACCTGTCCTCTTGTGTTGTCTCGCGCGGTGCACAGGTGTTGTGTTCAACCTGTCCTCTTGTGTTGTCTCGCGCGGTGCACAGGTGTTGTGTTCAACCTGTCCTCTTGTGTTGTCTCGCGCGGTGCACATGGGTTGTGTTCAACCTGTCCTCTTGTGTTGTCTCGCGCGGTGCACAGGTGTTGTGTTCAACCTGTCCTCTTGTGTTGTCTCGCGTGGTGCACAGGTGTTGTGTTCAACCTGTCCTCTTGTGTTGTCTCGCGTGGTGCACAGGTGTTGTGTTCAACCTGTCCTCTTGTGTTGTCTCGCGTGGTGCACAGGTGTTGTGTTCAACCTGTCCTCTTGTGTTGTCTCGCGTGGTGCACAGGTGTTGTGTTCAACCTGTCCTCTTGTGTTGTCTCGCGTGGTGCACAGGTGTTGTGTTCAACCTGTCCTCTTGTGTTGTCTCGCGTGGTGCACAGGTGTTGTGTTCAACCTGTCCTCTTGTGTTGTCTCGCGTGGTGCACAGGTGTTGTGTTCAACCTGTCCTCTTACTTGTGTTGTCTCGCGTGGTGCACAGGTGTTGTGTTCAACCTGTGCTCTTACTTGTGTTGTCTCGCGTGGTGCACATGGGTTGTGTTCAACCTGTGCTCTTACAAAGAAGACTTTTTCTTTTTGCTCGCATGCGTTATTCAGACTAAAATTGTCGTACTAGAAAATGTCAAATTATGTCATTTTAAGTCTCGATAATAAGAATAATTGTTCTTCTCTTTATGGATCATCTCTTCAATTAAATACTCCGCAACAACAACACATCAGTGTTCCATAGGTGAAACATAAGTCTTACCTTAGGTCATCTCTTTCTCAAGCACTCCTTGCACCTCTTCCTTGCATCTTTACCTGGATTATCTCGTCCCTGCAGGTCATGATCCTCTGAAGGAATACATTTTTGTATTACTCATTTTTCTATTACTCTAAATGTCCGTGAATATTGAGCTAAATAAAGTCCATCTTTGGCTAACTGCCAACAAACTCACCCTTAACATTGACAAAACTTTCTATATTTTGTTTGGCAATAAATCCTCAAATTAAATAAATCTCGGTATAAACAATACCTAATTTGTAACAAAGTAGATGGCAAATTCCTTGGCGTTCTCATTGACCACAAGCTGAATTTCCAGGGACACATTCTAAATATATCAAAAAAGTTAAAAAACTGTTGGCATTCTTTCTAAGATCAGATATTATGTATCTCGGCCTGCCCTGGTGACTCTCTATTACTCCCTCATCTATCCATATCTCAACTATGGTATTTGTGCTTGGGGTTCTGCTACCCAAAATCATTTACGTCCTCTAATTACTCAACACAAAGCTGCTATTAGGACAATATCCAACTCTGGCCCCAGACATCACTCGGTACCCCTATTCAAATCTCTGAACGTTAGATATTAAGTCACTGCACATCCTCTCATGTGTATTATATATATATATATAATAATATATATATATATATATATATATATATATATATATATATATATATATAAAACGCTGAACTGTAATGTCAATTCTGACCTTAAAAGCTTCCTAGAAGGTTGTAACAGAACCCATGAGCACTACACCAGAAACAAATACCTATTTGATATTCCAAGAGTACGACTTAATCAAACTAGAAATGTTCTACAAATCAAGGGATCTAGAATGCGGAATGACCTTCCCAGTCATGTTAAAGACTGTACCTCTCCCAACCAGTTTAAGATAAAAACTAAGTACTACCTAATTAACTCCCTGTAACCTACCTCACCCCTAAATGTCAACCCATGTCTGCTATTTTGAACAATGCTGTTTGTTGACCAAATTGTATATTTGATATTTTTCTGCCATGTTCCCCTTTTTTTATTTTTTATTTTCTCAACACAATTTATACTTTAATCTCAATTAGTATTAAGTTTTAGTCTTTAGTGTTTTTCCTGTCCGAAACGCTTCGCGTAATAGTGGCTTTAGGTATTGTATGTACTAGCTCTATCTATAAATTCATCAATGTGTGTATCACACCTTGTATGTATGTATTTTACCTGAATTATTCTGTTACATTTTGCAGTTTGCTCTTTTTTACTAGAATGTCCTCTTTAGTGGCCTCGTTCACGAGCACTACCTTTATCAGACGATTTTCTCTTTGTTCTACTGGCCAAGCCAGATAACCTTCTCTATGGATTGCTCAGCCCCTTGCATTTGAATCTCTTTCAGGATCCCTAACACTGCAGCTTTGTCCTTAGTAAAGTGTGTGACTGACGTGTGTCCGCCGCTGAGTGTGTGACTGACGTGTGTCCGCCGCTGAGTGTGTGACTGACGTGTGTCCGCCGCTGAGTGTGTGTGACTGACGTGTGTCCGCCGCTGAGTGTGTGTGACTGACGTGTGTCCGCCGCTGAGTGTGTGTGACTGACGTGTATCCGCCGCTGAGTGTGTGTGACTGACGTGTGTCCGCCGCTGAGTGTGTGTGACTGACGTGTGTCCGCCGCTGAGTGTGTGTGACTGACGTGTGTCCGCCGCTGAGTGTGTGTGACTGACGTGTGTCCGCGCTGAGTGTGTGTGATTGATATTGAGTGTGTCCGCCACAGAGTGTATTCACCTAGTTGTGCTTGTGGGGGTTGAGCTCTGGCTCTTTCGGCCCGCCTCTCAACTGTCAATCAACGGATTCCCCCCCCCCCCACACACACACCCAGGAAGCAGTTGTCTAACTCCCCGGTACCTATTTACTGCTAGGTGAATAGGGGCATCAGGGTGAAAGAAACTGCCCATTCTCGCAGAAACTCGCTGGGGATCGATCCCTGGTCCCTAGGATTACGAGCCCCAAGTGCTGTCCACTCAGCCGTCTGCCCCCCCCCCAGTGTGAGTGTGTGAGTGTGTGAGTGACGTTGAGTGCGTGTAGCAGGTAATATCAGATGAGGAGACGGACTGTGCCAACCTGATCCCCACAACCTGAAAATAGAAGACTGAGGAAGATTAGTGTAAATATTATTGTAGTTAGCAGGTGAGGGGGCGGCGCCTGCCCCTCTCTCTCTCTTTCACTTCCTTCCCCTCTCTCTCCCCTTCACTTCCTTCCCCTCTCTCTCCTTCACTTCCTTCCCCTCTCTCTCCCCTTCACTTCCTTCCCTCCTTTACTTCTTTCCGTCCTTCCTTTCATCTTCGTTCCCTCTCTCCCCTGCTCCCCTGCTCCTCCCTCCCCTGCTACACCCCCGCTCCATCACACCATGCAGGCTCACCTGCCTGCGTCTGCGCCTCAGTATGAGGTGGCCGCTCTCCCTGGTGTGCACGTCGGCCAGGGAGGCGCTCTGCTGGTGTATCACAACCTTGATGCCTCCTCCCGTCAACCAATATATATGCTGCAGCAGCTGGACTCCCTTACACGAGGGGGGTGCGGGGGTGTGGTAGACAGTGACCCCCCCCTCACAGGAGGGGGTGGGGGTGTGGTAGACAGTGACCCCCCTCACACGAGGGGGTGGGGGTGTGGTAGACAGTGACCCCCCCTCACAGGAGGGGGTGGGGGTGTGGTAGACAGTGACCCCCCTCACACGAGGGGGTGGGGGTGTGGTAGACAGTGACCCCCCCCTCACAGGAGGGGGTGGGGGTGTGGTAGACAGTGACCCCTCACACGAGGGGGTGGGGGTGTGGTAGACAGTGACCCCCCCCTCACACGAGGGTGGGGTGGGGGTGTGGTAGACAGTGACCCCCCCTCACACGAGGGGGTGGGGGTGTGGTAGACAGTGACCCCCCCCCTCACACGAGGGGGTGGGGGTGTGGTAGACAGTGACCCCCCATCACAGGAGGGGGTTGGGGTGTGGTAGACAGTGACCCCCCCCCTCACACGAGGGGGTGGGGGTGTGGTAGACAGTGAACCCCCTCTCACACGAGGGGGTGGGGGTGTGGTAGACAGTGAACCCCCTCACAGGAGGGGGTGGGGGTGTGGTAAGGTGTGGTAGGTTGGTGGGGGGGTGGGGGTGTGGTAGACAGTGACCCCCCCCCTCACACGAGGGGGTGGGGGTGTGGTAGACAGTGAACCCCCCTCACAGGAGGGGGGTGTGGTAGACAGTGACCCCCCCCTCACAGGAGGGGGTGGGGGTGTGGTAGACAGTGACCCCTCACACGAGGGTGGGGTGGATGTGTGGTAGACAGTGACCCCCACTCACAGGAGGGGGTGGGGGTGTGGTAGACAGTGACCCCCCCCCTCACACGAGGGGGTGGGGGTGTGGTAGACAGTGAC
>WNGS01007788.1:0-11959 GCA_020271785.1 Procambarus virginalis
AGAGTCAGCCTGAATCTTAGTATACTCAGTTAACCTATTGTTGGCCCACACGCTCTTTGTCAGTCTCGACATTGTAGTAGACCTTACCGATGGGTTTGTTTAGCTCCGTATCAAGAAGAGGGAGTCAGAGATTGTATAGTTCAGGTACATGAAGTCGTGAACGACTTCCAGCTTGGAATCGGAAGATGCCGATTTCAGGTGGGAGTTCCACTCCTTGCCCATGACTTGTGTTTTTCTTCAGGCTGGATGGTGAGTCCGAAAGCCTGAGAGGCCTCGCTTAAGCGGGTCATGAGCCGTTGGCGGTCTAAGGCTGAGTGGGCGGTGACTGCTGCATCGTCGGCAAAAAGGAATTCGCGCAGACACCTCAGCCGATCCTTCGTCTTGGCTCTCAGCCTGGCGAGGTTAAAGAGCTTTCCATCCGACCTGGTCCGGAGGTAAATGCCTTCCGTGACAGATCCGAAGGCGTGCCGCAGCTACTGCGAAGAAAATCCCGAATAGGGTTGGAGCCAGTACGCAGCCCTGCTTTACTCTCCACTTCGGATGTCAAAGGCGTCTGATGTTAGTCCATCAAAGACCACGGTGCCCCTCATGTTCTCATGGAAAGATCTGATGATGCTGAGGAGCCTGGGTGGGCATCCGATCTTGGGGAGGATCTTGAACAGGCCATCCCTGCTGACGAGGTCGAAGGCCTTCGTCAGATCTATGAAGGCTATGAAGAGTGGCTGCTTCTGTTCCCTGCATTTCTCCTGCAGTTGTCTGAGGGAAAAGACCATGTCGATTGTGGACCTGTCAGCTCTGAATCCGCATTGTGATTCTGGATAGACTCTCTCTGCAAGTACTTGGAGCCTCTTCAATGCGACTCGAGCAAACAGCTTTCCGACAGTACTGAGGAGGGAGATTCCACGGTAGTTGTTGCAGTCGCCCCTGTCACCTTTATTCTTATACAGCGTGACGATGTTGGCATCCCTCATGTCCTGTGGCACCTCTCCTTCTTCCCAGCAGAGACAGAGAATTTCATGCAGCTCCATGAGCAGGCTACCTCTGCAGCACTTCAAGGTCTCAGCAGGAATGCCATCTTTGCCAGGAGCTTTACCAGAGCAAGGGAGTCTAGGGCATCACTGAGTTCTTCGAGGGTCGGTTCGCTGTCGAGCTCCATTAGCACAGGCAGACACTCAATGGCGCTCAGGGCGTCTTCGGTGACCACATTGTCCCTGGCGTATAGCTCAGAGTAGTGCTCGACCCAGCGCTTCAGCTGCAGTGTCTGGTCCTGAATCACCTCGCCAGTGGCAGATTTCAGAGGAGCGGTCTTCCTCTGGATTGGGCCGAGGGCCTGCTTGATGCCGTCATACATTCCCCTTACATTGCCTGTATCCGCTGCAGTCTGTATCTGGGAGCAGAGCTGGAGCCAATAGTTGTTGGCACATCGCCTGGCGCTCTGCTGTACTTTGCAGCGGATGGCCCGAAGGATCTGTAAGTTGCGCTGACTTGGGCAGGCTTTGTAGGCTGCCAAGGCGTTTCTCTTCTCTTCAATGACAGGTGTCATCTCTTCCGAGTGAGCCTCGAACCAGTCAGCCGACCTGCTGGTCTTCTTGCCAAAGGTGGAAATGGCAGCGTTGAACACAGCGTCTCTGAAGTGCTCCCATCTTTTACAGGCAGTGACCCCGGCTGGGCCAGGGAGAGCTTCCTCGAGCACTCGTGCAAAATCTTTCACCTTGTCCTGGTTTCGGGTCTTAGTGGTGTCGATGCGAGGTCTGCCCGTCTTTTTTGAGTGATGAATCTTCTTTGGTTGCATCTTGACCCTGCTACAGACCAGGGAGTGGTCGGTGTCACAGACAGCACTCTGGTAGCTACGCGTAATCTTGACACTGGGTAAACTTGCACGCCTGGTAAGAATCAGGTCAAGCTGGTGCCAGTGCTTGGATCTGGGGTGTCTCCAAGATACTCGGTGTTGAGGCTTTGTGCCAAGAACGTGTTGGTGACACAGAGACCATGAAGGCAGCAGAGTTCTAGCAAACGTTGCCCGTTCTCATTCATCCTCCCTATGCCGAATTTACCCAGACAAGTGGGCCAATGTTGTGCTCGGCACCCACTCTGGCGTTGAAGTCGCCGAGGATAACAGTGGCTCCTTTACAGGGATTCTTGCTATGACTCTGTTGAGGTCATCGTAGAATTTTTCCTTTGCCTCTGCTGGAGAAGTCAGGGTTGGTGCATATGCACTAATTACATTGACTGGTCCTGTTTGGGAGTGCAGTTGCAGAGACAGAATTCGTTCGGTTTCCCCCATCGGTGGCATAATGTATCCCAACAGTGTATTCCTGACGGCAAATCCCACACCATGTTCTCTGGTCTCATCAGGTGGTTTTCCTTGCCAGAAGAAAGAGAAGGTCCTCTCTCTCACAGATCCTGATCCAGGGAGCCTGGTCTCTTGGAGAGCAACAATATCCATCTGCAGTTTGCTCAGCTCCCTATCAATGATTGCTGTTTTTCGGGCGTCATTGATTTCTTGCAGGTCGTCAGAGAAACCTGGTGTCAGTGTCCTGACGTTCCATGTGCCCAGCTTTAGGGCAGTTGATATTTTCTTTTGGTATGATATTGCTTGGTGCAAAGTTGTCGGGCCGCTTGTCGGTTTTCACCCTAAACCCCACGCACCCAGTGAGGTTAACGGACCGTGGCGAGGCAACACCTTATTGGCTGGGGTTTGCCCAGCTTGAGGCGGGCGGTAGCTGCCCAGTGAGGCACGATGACCCCTCCCACCGTCAGAAGCAACCCCTGGCGTCACACTCTTCGCCAATCGAGCAGAAGACTTAAAACCGGTAGACTGTCGCTTCCCGTGTTGGTTCGACGCTGTGAGGCGAAGCTGGAGTGTCCTCTCCAGGGCGCAAAGCCTGGGTAGGTAGATATGGAGGAGAGCTGTTACCCATGCAGCAAATCCCCCCTCTCCACGTTGCTGAAATTATCCAATAGAAAGGCAAATGCCAATACACATGGTTCCAGCAACGTCGCAGGAGCTGCCAGAACGAGGTCGACGTCAACAACGAACTGCCTTAGGGGCTCCAACTCCGGATTTTTCCTCGAGGTTGACTCCTGAAGCCTTTCCCAAAAGGGGTATGGCCGCAAGGCAGCAGAGGTTTAAAATCGGGGTTTTCCTTCCCCTAGATGGGCTGCCTTCCAAGGCTATCGAGTCCCATCTACCCGGAGCAGCTGGTTTTAAGGCGCCAGAGGCACGCCCTCGCCCCTTCTCCTGTCGGTAAAAGCAGTTCCGCCGGACTTAAAGACTAAGCCACCCGTGCAGGCCAGGAGTTGGACTTGGTTGTCAGAGGCTATTTGAGACGCATGCCATATAGGAGCATTTTATAGGTCATGGAGCTCGTCCCCCATTACCACCCCCTGGCAATGACACCCCTTGGAACCAACAAGATATTATACAGTAGTTTTAAGTAAATAAACACTATGAATGAATATGAGAGAAGGTGATGAGCCCTGCCTGATGGGATCATTTACTATCACCAAATGCCCCTGTTCACCTAGTAGTAAGGGTGTACCTTAGCTATACATACCCATTTGTAATTTATTTAGTATGGTTTTATTTTGAAATTAAATGTGGGTGAGACATAAAATAAAAATTTGCTGCACAAATGATATTAGGAAAGAAGAAGGGTAAAAATGTCAAAAACTTTATTCATTGAATACTTAAAGCTATAATTATGACTATATGGACTATTAAAAAAGAGAGAGGGAAGTAGGAGTCCAAGACCTCTTCCTGTTACACAACTTGGGTGTGGAACAAGTAATTATCAAAAGAAGGCACCATGCCGGGAAGGCATAGCAGTAAGGCAGTGAGGTGAGGCAGCTACTTATTTGAGAAATGCTTATTTTATTTACCTTATAAGCTGAGGCAGCTTATTTTATTTGAGGAATACTCAGCTGATTCCTCTACATTTAGCATGGAACAAATTTGTGTCCAAGACCTCTTCCTGTTACACAATTTGGCTGTGTGTAACCAAACTAGAAGTGCTCTACAAATCAAGAGACCCAGATTGTGGAATGACCTCCCGAATCATGTCAAAGGCTGTACCTCTCTCAACCAGTTTAAGAGTACAACCAAGTACTACCTAATTAACTCCATGTAACCTACCTTATCCCCTAAATGTCAACCCATGTCTTGATATTTTTTAAACAATGCTATTTGTTCACCAACGTGTACAATTGCTGATTTCTGCTATGTTACCCCCCGCCCTTTTTATTTGTTATTCCTTCTTTCAACACAATTTATACCTAATCCCGATTACTATTAAGTTTCAGTCTAAGTGTTTTTTCCCCACACCTTGCCCGAAATGCTATGAGTATTAGTAGCTTTAGGTAATGTATGTACTAGCTCTGTCTATAAATCCAACAGTATTTTTGTAAATTACATTGACTCAAAGTATGTACTTTTCCTGAATAAAATTATTTATTATTATTTATTTATTAATCAGTAAGTAAGCATTAAAAGAAGGCACCAAGCTGTGGTGCCTGTAGCACCTGTACCTATGTAGCAATGGTGCTACATAGCCATAGAAGGCTATGTAGCACCATTGTGTGTAACAATTTTTTTTTTGTAACAAATAATGCACCTGTATGGTAAAACAAATCCTGTCAGCTGTAAAAATATTGATGCAGTTATTTAAATAAAAAATATAATGAAATAAATATTACTGGTTTATTTTTATCCTACCTTTTTGTACTGTACAGTATATCCAAGGAAATGAAAAATTGAGACATAATGCACAATTTAATAAATGATTCAAAAATGATTAGCATGGATTAGCAGTTCAAAAGAAATATGAAAAAAAATCAAAATGTTTATTTAGGTAAGGTACATACATAAAAGTGATTGTACAGAGTGATGGAGTAAATAGATAGGGCTAGTACATACAATGCCTAAAGCCACTATTACGCAAAGCGTTTCGGGCATTCGGACATGACTATTACATGTCAACATGAGATCTTAATGATCCATGGTTAACATGATTTAATATGGATAATACAGTATTTGTAATAATACAAACTATAATTTAAAATCTTTATTACTGATTTTTTTTATTAAGAAGATTAGGTATACACAGCAATGTGCTGCTACCCTATTCTATATGGAATATTACACAGTGTAGATAAAATACTAGCTATAAGTTTATCTAATACTCCCATCTCACAGGATGGTTTGACATACATGGAATCAAGGTAGAAAATACCAGCCTCAATACAAAAAACAAATCAACTCTGACTAAACAACTCTTAACGATTTTCACAAGAGGTAAGCACTGAATCATGGAAACATTATATTATAATTACTCTTACCAATTTCTACAAGACTCCTCTCAAACAATGTATTTTTTAATATGTTTAGGTATACACAGCAGTGTGCTGCTTCCCTATTCTGTATGAAGGACCACACAGTGTAGATGAAAAACCCACTACAAGCTCATCCAACATCCCCATCTCACAGGATGGCCAGTCATACATGGAATCAGGAGAGAACAAAATACTTAAGACTGATCTATTAGCCCCCACTGGCAAAATCTGGGTGCAGCACAAGAATATCTTCCAATATTCCTGAGTGTATGAAGTAATTGCAGAGCTCAAAGTACCTCATACCATTTGGTATGAAGTCACTGATAACAGGGCAATCCCAGATGTAGTGTTAGAGAGTATGTTCTCTCAAGTAGGACTGAAAACAGATGTTTTTTCCAGCAAACAAAACCCATGGAACCGCTTACCCGCTGAAGCCGTAAATGTCAAATTCCAGCTAAAAAATATCATTAAGACAATTGGCGAGCCCTTTAACAAGCCGCCGGCTTTCTGTCCTCATCGAGGCCACTAGATAGTTAGTGGCCATTGGGTAAATTCAGTAAATATATACAATAATTGTCAGCGCATCTTCCGAGCAACAAGGACAGCTACACAATATCTCTTAGAATTTCGTAGGTAAACAACAAATGCAACATATTTGGTTACAACAATGTCGGTGCTGCCTGTAGAAGTTGAAAAAACATAGTTTTACTTCGAAATATACTAATTTTATAAGAAAATTCGACGTAATAGGAGGCAGTAGAGCTCCGATAACCAGCGCTAAATCTTCAACATGAAGAATGTTGCCTGCTCTCTGATTGGTCAAACGAAACACAGTAGTGACCTCTAGCGGCACGCAGGTGAACCAGACCCAGAACCCAAATATCTTCCTAAGTGAAACTACGTGAATTGCAACTAAGCAACTTCTTAGGGCATACTTAGGAACCTTCGCAGCAAACCTACTTACGAAGAAATACATGAAGCTTCGTGAATCTAGGTCCTGAACCTAACGTCCCTGGAAAACAGAAGAATAAAGGGAGACATGATAACAACCTGTAAAATTCTCAAGGGAATTGAAAGAGTGGACAAAGACCAACTCTTTAGCACGGGTGGGGCACGAACAAAGGGACACAGGTGGAAACTTAGTACCCAAATGAGCCACAGAGACATTATAAAGAATTTTTTCAGTCAGAGTAAATAATAAATGGAATGCATTAAGTAGTGATGTGGTGGAGGTTGACTTCATACACAGTTTCAAATGTAGATATGATAAAACCGAATTAAATAGAAGAAAATCTAAAACTCAGGAATCTGTACATCAGTTGATTGACAGCTGAGAGGCGGGACCAAAGATCTAGAGCTCAACCCCTGCAAGCACAACTAGTGTGGGAGTATGCCTCCCAAGATCCTCCCACAGTTGACTTGAATGGCTCATTGCAGTGCACAGTGCACTGATCTTTCGTGCACTAGCCTATTTCCCTTAATCCTGGATAGTGATCTGGCATGTTGGGTATCTCCAGAATGCCCACTTAACCAGGAACACTGTTAAAATACGTAGGCCGCCGTATGTCCAGGCTGAGAGTAGATACAGGAAAGTGTTAAGCATACTGTCCACCAAGGGTCAGTGAGTACATGGCTGGTGCCCGCGTGAGAGACACAGGGGAAGGCGCCAGCAGCGTCTGACCTCTGGGGTCAACCGGCGCGATGTTGAATAACAGCTATGACGTGTTCATGACGTCACTCCTGCTACTGCTCATCGAACGAGCTAATATGATTGGTTCCCGGTCATTTGCTGCAATGCTATTGGTCAAATTGTAACTCCTTTTGTGTTGTGTGCCACGAGATGCCCGGCACCCTTGCAAACTCATTCACGTGAGAGAGACCATAATAAGAGGACGTGTTCTGTTCTACCGGCCAATAGACTGATCACCGTCCATCCCTCACCGTCAAGTTAACTCAGCGTCTTTGCGATATACCACACACTCGCCAGAATCACGAGTGGGAATATATTGTTTAGAAGCCTAAAGTGACAAATCTCCAGAGCGAAACAGACTGGTATCAGGTAACCCCTGGTGACAAAGATCGTCGTGAGTGACCTAGAGTGAACTAAGGCAGTGCCGCCGCCTAAGTAATCTGTGTGTGACATTACCACAGTGTACAGTGTAGTGCATGGTACTGCCACTCATCCTGAGCGTGTACCTCAGTACCTCGAGCGCCCGCCGCCGCCCTCACTCCTACGTGACGTCACCACCTCACGCACCGTCAGTGCCAGTGTGTGCGCGTGTGTCTGTCTGTTAAGCATACAGCACGCCCTACTCACGAAATCATCTCAAGAGTATTTCCCGCCGCTCCCTCTGAAGGAGATCTCCGGGAGTGAGGAGGTGAACATCCCGTTCGCTGCTGAGGCTTCCCCAGCGTCACCCGAAGTTCGACTGGTTGTCGCAGACCCTCCTCCGAGTGTTGCGGTGCCGTCGGATGTTCCTCCTGACCATGTCTCTGGCCCTGCAGCTCTCGTGAACCTTCCTGGTACTCCCTGTGGTGCGTACGCCGTCTGCTCCCTCGTCTTCGGCTGCTGACCCTGCCCTGCTCCGCACCTCGGGTCCCTACTGTGCTGGGTGCTGGGGTGGCTGCGGTGCCTCTGTTTGTGTGCGGTCCGGTTCCTCCTGTGGTAGCAGGCTGCTGCATGTTCTGCATCGGGCGTCGGTTCGTCCGGCTTGTGGTGCGGTACTTCTGGATCTTGCTTCCGGCTCTGGCGATCTCCAGCTGGAGCCCAAACGTTCCAGGCGTTCGTCTACTGCCTGGGATAATGTTGAGGAATTCGGTGACTGCTGGGTCTTCTGGTGTTGACGGCGTAGCTCCAGATGGATCGTTGTCTCCACGGTTGGTGGTGGCAGAGGTACATGTGCCTGCTAGTGCTGGTGCCTGTGTCTCGGGTGTGCCTCCTGTTCCTTCCCCACCCGGGGGCTCTCCGCAGTGGAGTGTGGTGGCTCCGGTGCCGGGGGTGGTGCGGATGTGGTGCTGGGCGTGGCCTGGTGATGTCCTTGAGAAAGGATGTGTGCCGCCGAGGTTCCCTGCAGTCGTCTGGTGGTGAGCCGGTGGCCGCTGTTGCCCCTGTGACAGTGCCCTCTGTTGAGCTCTCTGTGTGTGCAACGTCGTGGCAGTCTCAGCGACCCTCCTCTGCTTCTCCAGTGTCGTCTGCTCCTCGAAGGGCGTGGTTGGCGCTCCCCGGCATCGTTATGCAACTTGCGTCAGTGACCTCGCGCGTTGGCCGATGCCACCCGATATAGTTGTTCCTGAGTTTATGATACCCCAGCGGATGAGGGGGGTCAAAAACCCAACCGACCATGAAGATCTAGTCTGGGAAGCTTACAAGGCGAAATATCCTCATATTTCCTTCCCGGAGAAGTACATTAACACCGATGTTCCTCGCAAATGATCTCTGTATATTCTGTGTTTCCTGTTGTGTGTGGGTTGTGGGGTGCGGGTGGCCGGTCTTGTGTGTGTGGGTGGGTGGGTTGGGTTATTATTCCCGGTTCCTGCGTGCTCCGGTGTGTGTTCTGGGTTTTTTTTGTATGGCCTGGTGGATGTCGCATGCGCTTGTTTGTGCAATATTGTGTGCCCTTCAGGCTGTTGGCGAGTGATTTTTGGTTCGGTTTTGCCATTTTTGTTTTGCCTTCCGTTTTGTTATGGTGTGCTTTACCTGTTGTACGTGGTTTTTTTATGTTTTGTTGGGTATGTTTTGTGATTGTACTGTTATGTTCCCTGTTATGCCTTTGTGGTCTGTTTTGTTTTATGTAGGTTTGTTTTGTGATGTTACTGTGATTGTTGTTTTGCCACTGTCTTATGCTTTGTGCATTCTTGTATGCTGTCTTTTTTTATGCAATTATCGATTTTGTGGTTTGTTGTGATGTTCTGTCGGCCCTTCTGGCCGGTGGTCTATGGTTCTATTTGTTCTGTTCTGTACTCTGTGTTGTTTTTATTGTAATTTCAATTGCATGCTTGTGCATGTAAATATGCAAATAAAAAAAAAAGATCCTGAGGATTCCTACAAAGTTTCTAAGGCACGTTCTGTTGTTAGCCAACCTGTGCATATGAGCCGAATGATAATATATCCTCTTATATGTGAGCCTCATGGTGACATGGTTCGGGTGATATACAACCCATTCCCAGATGCTTCTTCTATTGACTTCTTGATCATGTAATTCCTCCCATGATGGTCTTGTGTCAGCTTCTGCTCCCTTCGCTAATTTCATTACTTTACAATATCCTGAGTTAACTTTCGAGCCATTTTCTAGGCCTTTCCACCAGTTTGTCCAGGTAGTCCTTTCGTTTCCCATTTATCTTAATCTTTCTTGATTCTTCTCGTAATTTTTGCATCATCAGCAAACATTGAAAGGAATGAATATATAACCTCTAGAAGATCGTTTACATTATTAGAAACAGGATGGGTCCAAGTACAAAGCCCTGTGGAACTCCGCTGGTGACATCTCGCCACTCCTGATGTCTCCCCCACACAGTTACTCGTTGTTTCCTGTTGCTTAGGTACTCCCTTATCCACTGGGAGCACCTTATCTTTTACTCCTGCCAGGTTGCTCCAACCTTTTTGTAACAGCCTTTTATGGGGTACTGTGTCAAAGGTTTTCTGCATAGTCCAAGGAAAATGCACAGTATACAAGTTAGGGAAACTAGCCTGTAATTCAGTTCCTCTTGTCTGTCACCTTTTTTGTATATTGTAACTACATAGCTGTCCTCCAGCTCTTCCGGTAGGGCTCCTGTTTCCATGACCTGTTATACACCATGGAGAGTGGCACATTAGTGCTTCTGCACCTTCCACTGGTGAGGTAAAATTCTTCGTAGATTGCTTCGTTTGCTTCCATCTCACTTAGTGCAGAGGCTTCTCCATGTTCTTTTGTGAAGACCGGATTCTCTTGCTTGGAGTTCTTCACAAACCTCCTTGTCATTCTCTGTGTATTTGCTCTCACCTTTTTTCAGTTTCCTCACTTCTTCCTTCACTACTGTTTTCCTCCTGATGTGGCTGTGGAGCAATTTTGGTTGGGTCTTGGCTATTACTGCATGAGTGTCATTTTCATACTGTCTCTCTGCTTCTTTCCTCACTTTGAGATACTCATTTATTGCCCTCTGGCAAGAAATGCCCTGCTCTCTGGTGTTATGTTATTCCTGTTGTTTCTCATGTTCTTTTACTCAATTGCTATGCTACCTTACATTCCTGATTGAACCATGGATTCATCTGTTGATTTTCGTTTTTCTCCTTTTAGACCGGATAAACCTGTATGCAGCTTCCCGGCACTTCTAGGTGACCTAGTCCATCATATCCTGTACAGTCTTGTCTCTGAGTTTTGTTCCCATGGTATTCCCTTAGGAAGTTCATCATCTCGTCATATTTTCCTCTTCGGTAATTTAGTCTTTTCCCTTCCGATCATATCCTTGGATAGGTTATCCCTACCTCCATCAGATACTCAATGTCAATACACTGTCGTCACTCATTTCTATGGGGCTTCACATTTGACTTCCCTTATTTCTGACTCATTCAAGGAGAATATCAGGTTGAGTCTAGCAGGTTTGTCATTGCCTCTCATTGTGGGGTTCCCTGACGTGCTGGCTCAGAATAACCTTGTTGCCACTTCCAAGAGTTTAGCTCTCCATGTAATTTCACCTCCATGTGGGTCCCCATTCTCCCAGTCATTCTTTCCATGGTTGAAATCGTCCATGATTAAGAGTTTGGATCCATTCCTGCAGGCAACTGAAGAAAGTAATTATCAAAAGAAGGCACCAAACCGGGAAGGCTATGTTAGACACCATCAATGTGCGGAATATCAGAGGGCGCTAAATATCACCAAGGGATGCTTAATACGAGAACACAAACGCATAAGGCGAACGATATCAAAAGTATCCGAGTCACCAAGAATTCTATTGAGGGACAAGTGACCGCGAGGGCGGTCGGAAAGCAAGACATACGCTCATCCCGGAAGTCAGGACATTCAAGAAGGACATGCACGACCGTAAGAGGGACAATGCAATTAGGACAATAAGGAGCAGGGCGGCGCTTCATCAAGTGACCATGGGTTAAGTGAGTATGGCCAATACGCAACCTCGCCAGAGCAGTTTCCCACCGCCGGCTATGGTGGTAGGAGGATGGCCACGAGGAAACACAACATTTAAGAGTACGGAGTTTGTTATCAGTAACAGACGACCAAGTAGCCTTCCAACGGGTAAGGATGGAGGAATGGATAACCAGGAAAAGTCGGAATAAGGAATACCTTACGAGAGATGGGACAAGAGCAGACAGCTTCCTTGGCGGCAAGCATCCGCACGCTCATTTAAAGACACACCAATATGGCTGGGAACCCAACAAAACTCAACCGACTTAAACTTAATGTTGAATAAGAAACAGCCAATGCTGGATCTCGACAACTACTGGATGAACCGGATTAAAGGACCTGAGAGCCATGAGGGCACTATGAGAGTCAACAACGACCACAAAAGAAGACTGACACGAGAAAGCAGGAGACGAAGAGCATAGAGAATAGCATAAGCTCCACTGTAAAGATGCTAGTCTCTGGAGGTAAGCGACACATATAAGTGTGATCAGGAAAAGCAACAGAGTAGCCAA
>WNGS01007792.1:0-12881 GCA_020271785.1 Procambarus virginalis
TATCTAGCATATGTTCATTGTTTTTATTTACCCAAACGTTTTGTATCATAGCACAGCCAAAGTCCACATTTTACCCACATTTTTACCTATTCCATCCTTACCCTACACTACCTTACCCTACCCTGATTTAGCATATCCCAAGTTAGATTTGATTAAAAGTTGCCGAAATTTAAGCTATCCCTCCTAAAATCGACCTAATTTAAGGACAATTTCCATAAATATCCCCAAAATGTTTTGTAACATAGCACAGCCAATGTCCATTTTACCACACATTTTCACCTATTCCAACCAACCCTACCCTACACAACCATTACCTAACCTGTCCTAGCATACCCCAAGCTAGAATTTGAATAAAAGTTATGATAAATTTAAGCTATTCCACCTCAATTTGACCTAATTTATGACAATTTACACCAAATATACCCACAATGTTTGTATCTTAGCATAGGCCAAAGTTCATTTTAGCCAAGTTTTCACCTATTTCATCCTACCCTACACAACCTCACCTAACCTGAACCGAGCATATCCCAAGCTAGATTTGAATGAAAGTGGTTTAATTTATGCTCTCCCACCTAAATAAACCCTAATTTAATTAAGAGGAATTCCCAACAAATACACCACCAATTATGTGTTGTAGCATATCAGAGCCAAAGCCTATTTTATCCAAGTTTCCTCTATCCATCTAAACTTCCAATATCCAACACCATCCCGTCTTGGCACAACATCCCCCCATCCAAGATCATGTAATAGAACAAGTATTCTAGTCGTTTACCTATTTCCAATTTCCAGATTAGTTTTCTATCATCAATCCTACCAAACCAGACCTAACCTAACCTATCCTAACACAGCTATTTACAAAATTCATCCAAATTATTCCAATTTGTAACGATTCTAGTAAATTTATCCTAATTATGTCAAACCAAAACCCTAAATTATACTAAATGTACCTGTGCACATCACATCCAGAGCAAGCCACTCTGCACCTTGCCTCCCTTTATCTAACTTCAAATTTATTGTATTTATGGGAGGACAAGTGTTGTTTATTCATCATCCCAACCGCCTGCACTAACCTCCCTTTGGAGGGAGGAAAGTATTGTTTGTGCATCAACCCAATGCCCTGGACCTAACCTTTGATACATGGATCTTGGTTTTACATCATATTCTTAGCCGTGTTTTTTTCACATCACTACCACCATCCCACCTAACCTCTATTACTTGGGGTTAATGGAAAAATATGTTAATGAAGAGAATTTTCTCTCCATCACTTCAACTAACCATCCTTACCTACCTTAGTCAGAAAGGGATATGACTAAAACTATACAATCACCATTACCCAATTTTCCTTATCCTAACCCATAACCAGGGGGGTTAAACCCCACCTTACCTCAAAATTAGTATATATTTGAGTAGGAATATATTTTCACATAACCTAATATATCCCTAATTCACCCCTATAATTTTCAATTACCCCTATACTATAATTTCGAGGTAAGAGGGGGTCTAAGCCCCCATGGCGAAACTTGGATAAAAAGGCTTTGGCTCTGCTATGCTACAAAACATTTTAGGTATATTTGGTAGAAATTTTCTTAAATTAGTTGAATTCAGGAGGGACAGCATAAATTTTGCGAACTTTAATCAAATCGAGCTTGGGGTATGCAAGGTCAGGTTAGGTTGTCTAGGGAAGGTTGGAATAGGTGAAAATGTGGGTAAAAATCGGCTTTGGCTGTACTATGATACAAAACATTGGGTATATTTGGTGGGAATTCTCTTAAATAAGGTTTAATTTAGGTGGGAGAGCATGAATTAAACCAACTTTCATTCAAATCTAGGTTGAGATATGCTAGGTCAGGTTAGGTAAGGTTGTGTAGGGTAGGATGGAATAGGTGAAAACTTGGGTTAAATGAACTTTGGCTAGGCTAAGATACAAAACATTGTGGGTATATTTGGTGTATATTGTCATAAATTAGGTCAAATTTAGGTGGGACAGCATAAATTTTATCAACTTTTATTAAAAATCTAGCTTGGGGTATGCTAGGACAGGTTAGGTAAGGTTGTGTAGGGTAGGTTGGAATAGGTGAAAATGTGTGGTAAAATGGACATTGGCTGTGCTATGTTACAAAACATTTTGGGAATATTTGATGGAAAATTGTCTTAAAGTAGGTCCAATTTAGGTGGGATAGCTTAAATTTTGCCAACTTTTATTCAAATCTAGCATGGGATATGCTAAATCAGGTTAGGTAAGGTGGTGTAGAGTAGGATGGAAAAGGTGAAAATGTGGGTAAAAATGAACATTGGCTGTGCTATGATACAAAAGATTTGGGTAAATAAAAATAATGGACATATGCCAGATGAATAGTTTAGCACTAATAAAGCTGAAACATTAATAAAAAAAATGTATACGTTTTTATATTGAGCTCATAGGATGTCAGGTGTATCATTCATTCATGTGAAATTCTGACTTTTTGGAGAGTTGGTTAAACTCAGCATATTATAAATGATGACCTAAACATACCTAGAAAAAACATCATGCAAATTGTGTATTGTTTGACCTAGTTGGCTGTGATTGTATTTGTACAAATAGCACAATTATTATAGTTGTACAAATCGTGTATTAATTGTGCAGATTCTGTATTTTGTATAAGTTGTATGACGATGATTGCAATTATGTATTGATTATATTCCTACAAATTGGGTATTGTTTGTGCAAGTTGTGTATTAATTGTACATGATTTGTATGTGCATTTGTAGAATTGTGTAGTTGTGTATTTAATATATAGGCACTAGTGATGTAGCGTTCATATTTGGGCTAGTTTTATATTGTTTATATTTTCGTGCAAGTTGTGTATTAATTGGTGTATGTGTTGTAATTGTATTTGTGTGAATTCCATTTTTGTTCTAGTTGTGTATTTACATATTTGGGCTAGTTATATGTTGTACGTATTTGTGCTGGATATGTATTTCTTCGTATTTATGCAAGTTGTGTAATAATAATTATGAAAGATGTATAACAATTGTTCAAGTTGTGTATTAATAAGCGCATGTAGTGTAATTGTATATGGAGGAATTGTGTATTTACACCTGTTGTTTATTGATTCTCATTGCACAACTTATGTAATTATATAGCAAGTATGTTTGTATTAATCGTACAAAAATGTGTAATAATTACACAATTTATGTAATAATTGTGCATGTTTTATAATCGTCTTGTGCGAATTGTGTATTTACGCAAGTTGGGTTTTTAATTTGCTGAAGTGGAACTGGTGCAACTGTATTTTTTTGCTTGCAAATTCTGTATTTGTGTAAGTTCTGTATATGTAATCTGAAAAAATAGATCTTCATGTGTAACTGTATTTTGGTTTATGAGACAATGTGTGGTTATTTTGTGGAAATTATGTTTGTGAAATTGTGTAATTTTAGCGAAAACGTAATTTTTGATTGTCTAAATGTATAAGCAATTTGCCATATTTATGCAAATACAATACTTTGGGTGAATCTTATACTTCGAGTGCACGCGTAATATTTGTGCAAATGGTATATTTTTTGTTTGCAATTGATATATTTGTTTGTAAATGACATATTTTTTCTATAAATAACATATTTTGTGTGAATGGCATATTGTGTGCGTAAATAATATATTTGTGCATAAATGGCATATTTGGTGTGCAAATGCTGTATTTTCTGTGTAAATGTAATTTAGTGGAAATGCTTTGTGAGTAAATGCTATATTGAGTGTAAATGTGTATATGTTTTATACTGTAAGTTTTTGATTTTGTGTAATTGTAGTGTAAGTGCAAATGTCGCATTTTGTGTGAATGAAGTTAAATGTATATATATTTTTGTGCGTCTTATCACAACCTTAGCTTTTTTATGAATAATTACAAATATATTTATTTTAATAGGAAATATACACACTGGTTTATCCATTTGAATAGTATGTAGGTGGAGTTTTTAATAATATTTTGAACTTGCTTGAAGAATATGGTTACCTTGTTGAATGATATGTATTAATATAAATTAACAGTACAAATAACTAAGATTGCTTCGGGTGAATGAGCTGTGTATTAACTGTATATGATTTGCATGTGTATTTGTGAAATTGTGTAGTCGTCTATTTATTGAATATGCGTTAGTTATGTATTGCTCATATTTGGACAATTGTGTATTGATCATAATTTGTGCAAGTTGCTTAATAATTCTGCATATGTTGTAATTGTATTTGTGTGAATTGTGTATTTGTGCTAGTAGTGTATTTACATATTTGGGGTAGTTATGTATTTTGTACTGGATATTTGATTGTATTCATGCAAGTGTTGTAATAATAATAATAATGTAAGATGTATAATATTTGAGCAAGTTGTTTATAAATTGCGTATGTTGTGTAATTGTATATGGACGAATTGTGTATTGACACCTGTTGTGTATTTATTGTCATTGCACAAGTTATGTAATTATATAACAAGTTTGCTTGTATTAGTTGCTCAATGACGTGTAATAATTACACAAATTTGTGTAATAATTGTCCATGTTTTATAATCGTTTTGTGCGAATAGTGCATTTCCGCACATTGTGTTTTTGATTTGCTGAAGTGGAACTGGTGCAACTGTATTTTTGTGTGGAAATTGTATATTTGTGTAATCTCTGTATAAGCAATCTGAAAAAATAGATATTCATGTGCAAGTGTGAAAGTTTATTTTGGTTTATGAGACATTGTGTGGGTGTTTTGTGAAAATTATGTTTGTGAAATTTTGTAATTTTAGTGAAAGCGCATTTTAATTGTCTAAATGTATAAGCAATTTACTCTATTTATGCAAATTCAATACTTTGGGTAATTGTCATACTTTGAGTGTAAATGCAATATTTGTGTAAATGGTATATTTTTGTGTGCAACTGACATATTTTGTATTTGAATGATATATTTTGTCTATAAATGATATATTTTCTTTGTGAATTGTATATTTTGTGTGTAAATTATATATTTTGTGCATAAATGTCATACATGGTGTGTAAATGCTGTATTTTCTGTGTATGGCATAAATTACAACTGTTTAATGGGGAAATGGTAGCAAAAACTGTGCTATTCTCTCTGCATGTATGAGTTGTGAAGAGTGTGTAGATATGTATGCTTGTATTTGTGACTGTTGGTTTAGAAACAAGTTAGCTGATTTGCATAATAAGATTAGGATTTTTAAGGTGCAGAAATTAGTAGCCTATGAATATAGAGGCTAGCATTGGCTGAAATGCTAGATGGTTGAATTGCGGTGTGACATTTGGATGGCTATTTGATGGATGTGAGGACACTTGACTAGCCTATTAACACAGCTACTTATCTGCTGAGCTGCCAGATGTACGGTAACTCCTTGCAGATTATAGTACGATATCTAGCTACAGTGTTTCATAATTGCCGTTGCGTATACAACTAGAATGTTCGCCATTTATTATAAACTATTATTATAAACTAATATTGGAATTGAGGGGTTTCCCTTGATTGTTATAAGCATAGGTTGAACATGTATATGAATGAGATTGGTTGGATATATATAGGAGCTGCCTCATATGGGCTAATAGCCCTTCAGCAGTTATCTTCATTCTTATGTTCAGCTCAGCCGCTATGCTGCCAGACGTACGATTCTGCTCAAATTGTGGTACACATATGGGTAGCTATTTTAGTTTTTTGAACGTATCAATGCATAATAAGTACAGTTGTGGACTAGGAAAATGCATATTCTTAAACCTCTGATTAGGTTAGGTGGGGATGGATAGTGTAACCATTTTGAATAATACCATTTAACATACTACATATGCAAGTACCATGCCAAAGGCCGCATTGGCCATCTGGTGACGTCACACCAGTTTGAAAAGTCAGGTTACTGTGGAGCCTTAACACTTACGCCAATGGCTAACAATACCCTATCCCTATACTAGACAGCTTTTTTTGTGATGTCACTAAAATAACAACAGCGGGTCTGTAGAAATGTATTTTTGGGGGGTCTTAGAATAGGTTAGGTTAGGAGGGTTTGTTCGAGCTTATGAATTAAATAACAGGAAATATGAGCAATGAGCGAAAATACGAGCAAAGGCATCCGAATATCGCCTGTGATGTCACAGAGTACAGTTGAGGTATTGCGAGTGATTAAGAGATTGTACTAATGTGTGAACCTCCTAGGAACCGCATGTAGAACGTCGGCTAAAAGTTATGCACTCATTGGTGGATAATACCACATTAGGGATGAAGACCTTAGAATGAAGGAAATTGCAGAAGACATTATTTCAAAAACATGAGAGGATTGCTTTTACTCATTGTAGTTCATATATATGTATACTGAATGAGTATTTGATTTGTTATATGCTACAGTAGTGATGTGGGAAGAATGCTTTGAGCGAATTTGAGAGACACACTGCACTAGCAGTGAAGGAGGAATTAAATAAAAATAAGTGCTGGTATAGCCTGTTTCGAAAAATTATATTATATTATATATATATATATATATATATATATATATATATATATATATATATATATATATATATATATATATATATATATATATATATAACTGAAAACTCACACCCCAGAAGTGACTCGAACCCATACTCCCAGGAGCAACGCAACTGGTATGTACAGGGACGCCTTAAACCACTTGACCATCACGACCGGACAAAAGGAAGTGATAGCCGAGGCTATATGAACCACTTCCCCGCCGGCACTCGGATGGTAATCTTGGGTATAGTATTTTATCAAATCATATAGCCTCGGCTATCACTTCTTTTTGTCCGGTCGTGATGGTCAAGTGGTTTAAGGCGTCCCTGTACATACCAGTTGCGTTGCTCCTGGGAGTATGGGTTCGAGTCACTTCTGGGGTGTGAGTTTTCAGTTGTATCTAGTCCTGGGGACCATTCAGGCTTGTTTGCATATATATATATATATATATATATATATATATATATATATATATATATATATATATATATATATATATATATATATAGCACACTCCTAGGAGCTCCCCTGGGGTTGAAAGCCATCGATGAGGTCCTTGATAAGAAAATCGCCGACCTTAAGAGGATGGGTGGGAGGATTGAGGATATTTATGCTCATGATGCACTCTACCTCATCACCAGATGTCTGTCCCTCCCCAGGTTAACCTACTTTCTGAGGTGTTCACCATCTTACAGTAGCCACAAACTAAGTGAGTATGACCGGTTACTGAAATCAATGCTAGAAAAAGCCTCTCTCTTGATGACCTGCAGTGGAAACAAGCCTCTCTTCCCGTAAGACTTGGGGCCTCGGAGTTCGAACAGCAACGCAAATCGCTGTTCCAGCCTTCCTGTCCTCCTTATCAGCATCCGACGACCTTGTGAAGGAAATTCTACCTGCCCACTTACATCAGCTGGCAGGTGTACATGATCCCAATTTTACACGCTGTGCCACAGAGTGGTCCTCTCGTGCAGGCCCATCACCTAAACCACCATCCCCAAAAGCCCACAGGCAATCCAGCTGGGATGGCCCCATTGTAGACAAAGTTGCTGCAGAGTGCCTGGGTGCTGCATCAACACAGCACGACATTGCTCGCCTCACAGCAGTAGCAGCCCCTCATGCAGGGGATTTCCTGTTAGCAACCCCAATGTCGGCAACTGGCACGCGTCTCACACCACACGCCCTCCAAATTGCTGTGGCCCTCCGCCTTGCTGCCCCAATCCACACCAGATATAGGTGTATTTGCGGCGAGGTGGTGGCTGACAGGTATGGCCACCATGGCCTACTCTGCCAAAGCACGGGAGGATGGCACTCGAGGCACAGTGAAGTTAACGACATCATCAAGAGGAGCCTCACCACAGCTGGATGCCCAGCTGAGAGAGAGCCTCGTTACCTAACGCCCCGTAACTCTGATGCTCTTATTGGTCGCCCGGATGGTATCACAGTGAACCCCTGGAAGAATGGCAAGCAGTTGGTATGGGACTACACGTGCGTATCAACCCTGGCTAACACCTACATTGACCTCAGTGTTGCACAACCAGGTGGCGCTGCCACCCACAGGGAAGCAGCCAAATCCCGTAAGTATAGAGAACTTGATCACCACTACAATTTTGTCCCCATTGCTTCTGAGACACTCGGCGCCTGGGGTAAAAGTGCTACCAGTTTTTTGAAGGAACTGGGTTCTAGGCTCATTGAAACAACAAGGGACCCTAGAGCTGCCAGCTTTCTTTTCCAGCGCCTCAGCGTGGCGATACAGAGGGGAAATGCGCACTGCATCCAGGGTTCCTGCCCGCCATCTGAGGAGCTGGAGGAACTCGACAACCTATGATAACCATCTTTGTAACCTATATGTAACTCCTTTTTTGTAACACAGTTCAAATAAAGCAAATATATATGTGTACATACAAAAGAATGGGGGTGGTAGGAGAAGAAAATATTAGTGTTCAGTGAGAAACCACAAGGTCTCCTCTGAATACGTTTTATTTTCTTCTCCGAGGCTATGGGTCCCCACATTGGCACCAGAGGTGGTACCCTCACAAACTTATATATATATATATATATATATATATATATATATATATATTATATATATATATATGAATGAAAACTCACACCCCAGAAGTGACTCGAACCCATACTCCCAGGAGCAACGCAACTGGTATGTACAAGACGCCTTAAACCACTTACATCACGACCGGACATCGTGATGGTCAAGTGGTTTAAGGCGTCTTGTACATACCAGTTGCGTTGCTCCTGGGAGTATGGGTTTGAGTCACTTCTGGGGTGTGAGTTTTCATTCGCATATAGTCTTGGGGACCATTCAGGCTTGTTCGCATATATATATATATATATATATATATATATATATATATATATATATGTATATACCTGGGTAAATACTGGTTTGGTAACAGGGATGAACGTTGTGATACATGATTGTGCAAACTCTGTGATGCAAATCCTTTGAAACATGCAAATGGCTGATGGTGGATTTCATTCATTCCTATTGTTATTAAACCATCTTTGGATGGACACTATAAATATAAGGCTTCCAGGTCCTTCTGAATATTAATATAGTATCATTATTGAAGTGTATAAATGGAGACGAAAGGAGATATTAATAGGGAATAGTCTTACGGCAGCTTATATATAATAGAGGAAGTTGATGCTTTGTTTAATAAACAATAATAGTCCTATACAAGGAAGATGAATATTGTCTGACGTCATTGACCATTAGCTCTGTCTGTTCATGGATCAGCGGGGTAACGAAAAACACACGACACGTAGAGGCGCCGTCACCAATTGTAACGAAAAACACACGACACGTAGAGGCGCCGTCGAAAAAAGCAAAACGGCGCCTCTACATGTCGGTTCCCACTACTAGTAGCCACTTCAGTAGTACCTTTAGTAGCCATGCTACGGCCACTATGGGCCAGTAACCGGGTTCTTGATGTTATAACCTCTTTTTCTATATCCGACCCCAAGTCGATGGTAAGCTTTCAAGAATTGCCCGTGTCAAGCAGTAGTGCAATGCATAAATAAGGGGGGGGGCGGGAATAAGCAAGAGACAATTCCCTTCATCAATATATTTACACCTTCACTGCTATATATATATATATTGTAATAGATTACTACAATACGTATGTTCAAAGAGCCTCTTTCACTCAGGACACAACACAACGACAGTGTTCATGAAGCCCAGTGAATCCACATTCCAGTTACTCGTTGCCCACTCTTACTGGCAAACACTGGGGAGTTCACCTTCTACATGGGCCAGTTCACCCACACAGTATCACGATGTGCCTACACCCCACCTTCGCTCTCCAGATACTCACTGGCAGAGGGCTTCAGCAACATGCTGACAGGGGTCCCAGACTAACACATACAGAGGTATCTAACACCCTGGCAGAAGCCTCTAGCAGCTTGCTAGCAGCACTTCACAATAGACACATCACTTTCTTCTTTAACTCTTACAAACCAGTCCCCTATACGTCGATATTCAAAAACACTGCATATATCAGCAGCCAACACACACACACTGCTCAGATCGACTGTGGCTACTTAGTTCTCTCGCAAGAACAGGCTAAGAGTTCGTGGACTGCCCAAGGTAAACTGCCCTCCTCAGCTCAATCACCCCCATATGTCAACTCTGTAGACATAAAACGTCATTAGCCATACGAACAGTACACTGAGTAACCCTGGGCTAACACACATTCACCGGGGGATTGATATTATGCATTTTAGCCACAACCTAGATGGCGCTGATCTTGATACGCCACCCACCAGAGGTCATCCACATCGACCTCACATTCTGACTGAGGCAAGAAACCGGAGCCATTTGCTGATACCAGGCCACCACCAACAGATGACATTGTCTACATAGCCCACAATATTAGGGAAGTTGGAGTGCTGACCCATACATGGTGCCGAAATCGCCAATCTACACTCCGACGATTGTGTCGATACCGTAACAAGCCACTTCAGAATCCCCCTGAGAAGTTTCAACATTCGCACCTTCAGTAGCTACATCAGATGCACGTTCATTAGGTATTTCAACACCAACTTCAGTAGCAACTTTAGAACTTACTTCAGCAGCATCTTGAGTAGCCACAATGGTAGCACCTTCTGAAGAGTCTTTAAAAGCCACTTCTCTAATCATTTCAATCGCCACTTCATTGGCCACTTCTAAAACACACTCATTACCTAGTAAAGTAGCACTCTCAGTATCATCTTTATAAACCACTTTAGAAGAAAAATCAGTACCAACTTCATCAACACGTTCAGTAGAACCTTCAGCAGCACATTTAGTAACCATTACAGTAGCACGATGAGTTCTTATTTCACGAGCATCTTCAGCAGCCACTTCAGAAGAAAGTCAGAAGTAACTTAAAATATGAACTTCGGGGGAGAAGGCGGAGTGACCCTACTCATGAGAAAGGACTGGAGTTTCGAGGAGATGGTTATACCAAGCTGTAAGGGGTTCAGAGACTACATAACAGGCACCATGATGATGGGAGGACCAAGAGTAGGAGTAGCAGTTATATAAAGTCCTTCACTAAATGACAGTAGTCTCAGGCAGAAACTACATGTCAGTTAATACTATAAATAAGAGGTCTGCCTCTGTCGCCTGCAGAAATCCATTCCGTCTGATTATCATGGAAGACTTCCGTCATGGAAAGATCGACTGGGAAAACATAGAACCACATAGAGGTGGAGAAACGTGGAAAAGTAAACCGTTGGATGTAGCAACATTTTTTTTAAGTCAGTTTGTTTGGGAACCCACAAGAATGAGAGGCAACGACAAAACAGCTATCTCCTCCTTCTCAGTTAGACTTAACCTGTCATTCACTTTGACCGATTCCAACATAAGGGAAATAAACTTCGAAGCCCCCCGTGGGAATGAGAACCTTCTTGATGTTTGAGAATCTGGTAGAAGTAAGGTTAACTCAAGAAAGGGACCAGAAAATATAAGTCAGGCATACCGAAAGGAAAACTACGAGGAGAAAAGACAATTTCCAATAGATATACCATATAAAACAGAGTTCAGAGGAAATACGACCCAAGACATGATGGACTACATCACGCAGAAGTATAAGGAGGCAGCATACAAGTTTGTCCCAGTTCAAAAGGAAAAAATGCAATTGAGAAACCCATGGTTTAATCAGGAATGTTAGCTGGCAAATCAATTAAGTAAAAGAGCATGGAGAAACTTAACAAAAAATAGGACACCAGAGAGTAGAGAAAGATACCAGAAGTCCAGGAATGAGTACCTGAGGGGTGAGAAGAGAGGCAAAGACAGTACGAAAATGATTCAACCCTAATTGCGACAGTTACATCAGAAGGAAAACAACAGTGAAGGAACAGGTAAAGAAAATTATGATAGGGGGCAGACAGGTTCACTACAAAAGTTAAGTGTGCGAGAAACTCATCATTTGCGTGAGTTGGATGTGACAAAGGCCCAGACGGAATCTCACCATAGAGAAAAGAAAGTGCAGAAATCCTGTGCCTACCACTCTCAGTGGTGTATAACAAGCCACTGGTAACAGGAAAACTGGCAAAAAATTTGATGATGACTAATGTAGTCCCGATATACAAGAAAGGAGAAAGACAAGAGGAGCCCAATTACAGACCAGTGTTCGTAACTTGCATACCATGCAAGGTGATGGATAAGATTGTGCGAAAAAAAACTAGTAGAACATCTGGAGTGAGAAAACTTTGTAAAATAGCATCTGCATGGGTTCAGGGATTGCAAATCCTGCTTCATAGGAGTTACAGAATTCTATGACCAGGTGACAAAAATAGACAAGAAAGAGAAGGGTTGTAGACTATATTTTTGGATTGCCAGGATGCCTTTATCACAGTACCTCGTAGGAGACTAATGCATAAGCTGGAGATGCAGGCAGGAATAAAAGGGACGGTACTCCAAATATGTAAACGATCTCATAGGGAATAGACTCATTTTCCTTAATGTTGGCTGATGATGCAAAAATTATGAGAAGGATTACGATCGATGAAGATAGCAAGAGGCTACAAGAATGACCCCTTCCCAGTTTGGTGCCTTCTATTGATAATTACTTACTTACTTACAAGAATGACGTGGACACACTAAAAGAATGGTCCTATAATGGCTACTAAAGTTCAGCCCATGTTGAACCCAAGTAAGTTAATGACACTAGACGGAGGGAACAGGAGGCGAGGCACAAGGTACCGACGGAGGGAACAGGAGGCGAGACACAAGGTATGACGGAGGGATCCGTGTCTCGTGTCTTCCCGTCTCTTGCCTCCGCGTCTTCCCGTCTCTTGTCTCCGTGTTTTCCCGTATCTTGACTCTATATCTCACCGTCACCGTGTCTACCCTTCTTCCTGTCTCACCGTCCCCTAAACTCTCTCTTCGTCTCTCTATCTC
>WNGS01007793.1:0-10826 GCA_020271785.1 Procambarus virginalis
CTCAGGGCCTGTGTCACACTCGGGGCCTGTGTCAGCTGCTGTGTCACACTCGGGACCTGTGTCAGCTGCTGTGTCACACTCGGGGCCTGTGTCACACTCGGGGCCTGTGTCAGCTGCTGTGTCACACTCGGGCCTGTGTCAGCTGTTGTGTCACACTCGGGGCCTGTGTCAGCTGCTGTGTCACACTCGGGGCCTGTGTCAGCTGCTGTGTCACACTCGGGGCCTGTGTCAGCTGCTGTGTCACACTCGGGGCCTGTGTCAGCTGTTGTGTCACACTCGGGCCTGTGTCAGCTGTTGTGTCACACTCGGGGCCTGTGTCAGCTGCTGTGTCACACTCGGGGCCTGTGTCAGCTGCTGTGTCACACTCGGGCCTGTGTCAGCTGCTGTGTCACACTCGGGGCCTGTGTCAGCTGCTGTGTCACACTCGGGGCCTGTGTCACACTCGGGGCCTGTGTCACACTCGGGGCCTGTGTCACACTCGGGGCCTGTGTCACACTCGGGGCCTGTGTCAGCTGTTGTGTCACACTCAGGGCCTGTGTCACACTCGGGGCCTGTGTCACACTCAGGGCCTGTGTCAGCTGTTGTGTCACACTCGGGGCCTGTGTCAGCTGCTGTGTCACACTCGGGGCCTGTGTCAGCTGTTGTGTCACACTCGGGGCCTGTGTCAGCTGCTGTGTCACACTCGGGGCCTGTGTCAGCTGCTGTGTCACACTCAGGGCCTGTGTCAGCTGTTGTGTCACACTCAGGGCCTGTGTCACACTCAGGGCCTGTGTCAGCTGCTGTGTCACACTCGGGGCCTGTGTCAGCTGTTGTGTCACACTCGGGCCTGTGTCACACTCAGGGCCTGTGTCACACTCAGGGCCTGTGTCACACTCGGGGCCTGTGTCACACTCGGGGCCTGTGTCACACTCAGGGCCTGTGTCAGCTGTTGTGTCACACTCAGGGCCTGTGTCAGCTGTTGTGTCACACTCAGGGCCTGTGTCACACTCGGGGCCTGTGTCAGCTGCTGTGTCACCCTCGGGGCCTGTGTCAGCTGCTGTGTCACCTCGGAGCCTGTGTCAGCTGCTGTGTCACACTCGGGGCCTGTGTCAGCTGCTGTGTCACACTCGGGGCCTGTGTCAGCTGTTGTGTCACACTCGGGGCCTGTGTCAGCTGTTGTGTCACACTCGGGGCCTGTGTCAGCTGCTGTGTCACACTCGGGGCCTGTGTCAGCTGTTGTGTCACACTCGGGGCCTGTGTCAGCTGCTGTGTCACACTCGGGGCCTGTGTCAGCTGCTGTGTCACACTCGGGGCCTGTGTCAGCTGTTGTGTCACACTCGGGGCCTGTGTCAGCTGTTGTGTCACACTCGGGGCCTGTGTCAGCTGTTGTGTCACACTCGGGGCCTGTGTCACACTCAGGGCCTGTGTCAGCTGTTGTGTCACACTCGGGGCCTGTGTCAGCTGCTGTGTCACACTCGGGGCCTGTGTCAGCTGTTGTGTCACACTCAGGGCCTGTGTCAGCTGCTGTGTCACACTCGGGGCCTGTGTCAGCTGTTGTGTCACACTCAGGGCCTGTGTCAGCTGTTGTGTCACACTCAGGGCCTGTGTCACACTCGGGGCCTGTGTCACACTCGGGGCCTGTGTCAGCTGTTGTGTCACACTCAGGGCCTGTGTCAGCTGTTGTGTCACACTCAGGGCCTGTGTCACACTCAGGGCCTGTGTCACACTCGGGGCCTGTGTCAGCTGCTGTGTCACACTCGGGGCCTGTGTCAGCTGTTGTGTCACACTCAGGGCCTGTGTCACCTGCTGTGTCACACTCGGGGCCTGTGTCAGCTGCTGTGTCACACTCAGGGCCTGTGTCACACTCAGGGCCTGTGTCACACTCGGGGCCTGTGTCAGCTGCTGTGTCACACTCGGGACCTGTGTCAGCTGCTGTGTCACACTCGGGGCCTGTGTCACACTCGGGGCCTGTGTCCGCTGCTGTGTCACACTCGGGGCCTGTGTCAGCTGTTGTGTCACACTCGGGGCCTGTGTCAGCTGCTGTGTCACACTCGGGCCTGTGTCAGCTGCTGTGTCACACTCGGGGCCTGTGTCAGCTGCTGTGTCACACTCGGGGCCTGTGTCAGCTGTTGTGTCACACTCGGAGCCTGTGTCAGCTGTTGTGTCACACTCGGGGCCTGTGTCAGCTGCTGTGTCACACTCGATGCCTGTGTCAGCTGCTGTGTCACACTCGGGTCCTGTGTCAGCTGCTGTGTCACACTCGGGGCCTGTGTCAGCTGCTGTGTCACACTCGAGGCCTGTGTCACACTCGGGGCCTGTGTCACACTCGGGGCCTGTGTCACACTCGGGGCCTGTGTCACACTCGGGGCCTGTGTCAGCTGTTGTGTCACACTCAGGGCCTGTGTCACACTCGGGGCCTGTGTCACACTCAGGGCCTGTGTCAGCTGTTGTGTCATACTCGGGGCCTTTGTCAGCTGCTGTGTCACACTCGGGGCCTGTGTCAGCTGTTGTGTCACACTCGGGGCCTGTGTCAGCTGCTGTGTCACACTCGGGGCCTGTGTCAGCTGCTGTGTCACACTCAGGGCCTGTGTCAGCTGTTGTGTCACACTCAGGGCCTGTGTCACATTCAGGGCCTGTGTCAGCTGCTGTGTCACACTCGGGGCCTGTGTCAGCTGTTGTGTCACACTCGGAGCCTGTGTCACACTCAGGGCCTGTGTCACACTCAGGGCCTGTGTCACACTCGGGCCTGTGTCACACTCGGGCCTGTGTCACACTCAGGGCCTGTGTCAGCTGTTGTGTCACACTCAGGGCCTGTGTCAGCTGTTGTGTCACACTCAGGGCCTGTGTCACACTCGGGCCTGTGTCAGCTGCTGTGTCACCCTAGGGGCCTGTGTCAGCTGCTGTGTCACCTTCGGAGCCTGTGTCAGCTGCTGTGTCACACTCGGGGCCTGTGTCAGCTGCTGTGTCACACTCGGGGCCTGTGTCAGCTGTTGTGTCACACTCGGGGCCTGTGTCAGCTGCTGTGTCACACTCGGGGCCTGTGTCAGCTGCTGTGTCACCCTCGGGGCCTGTGACAGCTGCTGTGTCACCCTCGGGCCTGTGTCAGCTGCTGTGTCACACTCGGCCTGGCCTGTGTCAGCTGCTGTGTCACACTCGGGGCCTGTGTCAGCTGCTGTGTCACACTCGGGGCCTGTGTCAGCTGTTGTGTCACACTCGGGGCCTGTGTCAGCTGCTGTGTCACACTCGAGGCCTGCGTCAGCTGCTGTGTCACACTCGGGGCCTGTGTCAGCTGCTGTGTCACACTCGGGCCTGTGTCAGCTGCTGTGTCACAATTGGGTCTGTGTCAGCTGCTGTGTCACACTCAGGGCCTGTGTCAGCTGCTATGTGTCACACTCGGGGCCTGTGTCACACTCGGGGCCTGTGTCACACTCGGGGCCTGTATCAGCTGCTGTGTCACACTCGGGGCCTGTGTCACACTCGGGGCATGTGTCAGCTGCTGTGTAACACTCGGGGCCTGTGTCACACTCGAGGCCTATGTCAGCTGCTGTGTCACCCTCGAGGCCTGTGTCAGCGGCTGTGTCACACTCGGGCCTGTGTCAGCTGCTGTGTCACACTCAGGCCTGTGTTAGCTGCTGTGTCACACTCGGGGCCTGTGTCACACTCGGGGCCTGTGTCACACTCGGGGCCTGTATCAGCTGCTGTGTCACACTCGGGGCCTGTGTCACACTCGGGGCCTGTGTCAGCTGCTGTGTCACACTCGAGGCCTGTGTCAGCTGCTGTGTCACACTCGGGGCCTGTGTCACACTCGAGGCCTGTGTCAGCTGCTGTGTCACACTCGAGGCCTGTGTCAGCTGCTGTGTCACACTCGGGGCCTGTGTCAGCTGCTGTGCCACACTCGGGGCCTGTGACACACTCGGGGCCTGTGTCAGCTGCTGTGTCACACTCGGGCCTGTGTCAGCTGCTGTGTCACACTCAGGGCCTGTGTCAGCTGCTGTGTCACACTCGGGGCCTGTGTCATCTGCTGTGTCACACTCGGGGCCTGTGTCACACTCGGGGCCTGTGTCAGCTGCTGTGTCACACTCGGGGCCTGTGTCACACTCAGGGCCTGTGTCAGCTGTTGTGTACACTCAGGGCCTGTGTCAGCTGTTGTGTCACACTCAGGGCCTGTGTCACACTCAGGGCCTGTGTCACACTCGGGGCCTGTGTCAGCTGCTGTGTCACACTCGGGGCCTGTGTCAGCTGTTGTGTCACACTCAGGGCCTGTGTCAGCTGCTGTGTCACACTCGGGGCCTGTGTCAGCTGCTGTGTCACACTCAGGGCCTGTGTCACACTCGGGGCCTGTGTCAGCTGCTGTGTCACACTCGGGGCCTGTGTCAGCTGCTGTGTCACACTCGGGGCCTGTGTCACACTCGCGGCCTGTGTCAGCTGCTGTGTCACACTCGGGGCCTGTATCAGCTGTTGTCTCACACTCGGGGCCTGTGTCAGCTGCTGTGTCACACTCGGGGCCTGTGTCAGCTGCTGTATCACACTCGGGCCTGTGTCAGCTGCAGTGTCACACTCGGGGCCTGTGTCAGCTGTTGTGTCACACTCGGGGCCTGTGTCAGCTGTTGTGTCACACTCGGGGCCTGTTTCAGCTGCTGTGTCACACTCGGGGCCTGTGTCAGCTGCTGTGTCACACTCGGGGCCTGTGTCAGCTGCTGTGTCACACTCGGGGCCTGTGTCAGCTGCTGTGTCACACTCGAGGCCTGTGTCACACTCGGGGCCTGTGTCACACTCGGGGCCTGTGTCACACTCGGGGCTTGTGTCACACTCGGGGCCTGTGTCACACTCGGGGCCTGTGTCAGCTGTTGTGTCACACTCAGGGGCTGTGTCACACTCGGGCCTGTGTCACACTCAGGGCCTGTGTCACACTCGGGGCCTGTGTCACACTCAGGGCCTGTGTCACACTCGGGGCCTGTGTCACACTCAGGGCCTGTGTCAGCAGTTGTGTCACACTCGGGGCCTGTGTCAGCTGCTGTGTCACACTCGGGGCCTGTGTCAGCTGTTGTGTCACACTCGGGGCCTGTGTCAGCTGCTGTGTCACACTCGGGCCTGTGTCAGCTGCTGTGTCACACTCAGGGCCTGTGTCAGCTGTTGTGTCACACTCAGGGTCTGTGTCACACTCGGGCCTGTGTCAGCTGCTGTGTCACACTCGGGGCCTGTGTCAGCTGTTGTGTCACACTCGGGGCTTGTGTCACACTCAGGGCCTGTGTCACACTCGGGGCCTGTGTCACACTCAGGGCCTGTGTCAGCTGTTGTGTCACACTCAGGGCCTGTGTCAGCTGTTGTGTCACACTCAGGGCCTGTGTCACACTCGGGGCCTGTGTCAGCTGCTGTGTCACCCTCGGGCTTGTGTCAGCTGCTGTGTCACCCTCGGAGCCTGTGTCAGCTGCTGTGTCACACTCGGGGCCTGTGTCAGCTGCTGTGTCACACTCGGGGCCTGTGTCAGCTGCTGTGTCACACTCGGGGCCTGTGTCAGCTGTTGTGTCACACTCGGGGCCTGTGTCAGCTGCTGTGTCACACTCGGGGCCTGTGTCAGCTGCTGTGTCACACTCGGGGCCTGTGTCAGCTGCTGTGTCACACTCGGGGTCTGTGTCAGCTGCTGTGTCACACTCAGCCTGTGTCAGCTGCTGTGTCACACTCGGGGCCTGTGTCATACTCTTGGGGCCTGTATCAGCTGCTGTGTCACACTCGGGGCCTGTGTCAGCTGCTGTGTCACACTCGGGGCCTGTGTCACACTCGAGGCCTGTGTCAGCTGCTGTGTCACACTCGAGGCCTGTGTCAGCTGCTGTGTCACACTCGGGCCCTGTGTCAGCTGCTGCGTCACACTCGGGGTCTGTGTCACACTCGGGGCCTGTGTCAGCTGCTGTGTCACACTCGGGGCCTGTGTCACACTCGGGGCCTGTATCAGCTGCTGTGTCACACTCGGGGCCTGTGTCACACTCGGGGCCTTTGTCAGCTGCTGCGTCACACTCGGGGCCTGTGTCACCCTCGGGGCTGTGTCACACTCGGGGCCTGTATCAGCTGCTGTGTCACACTCGGGGCCTGTGTCACACTAGGGGACTGTGTCAGCTGCTGTGTCACACTCGAGGCCTGTGTCAGCTGCTGTGTCACACTCGGGGCCTGTGTCACACTCGAGGCCTGTGTCAGCTGCTGTGTCACACTCGAGGCCTGTGTCAGCTGCTGTGTCACACTCGGGGCCTGTGTCAGCTGCTGTGTCACACTCGGGGCCTGTGTCACACTCGGGGCCTGTGTCAGCTGCTGTGTCACACTCGGGGCCTCTGTCAGCTGCTGTGTCACACTCAGGGCCTGTGTCAGCTGCTGTGTCACACTCGGGGCCTGTGTCATCTGCTGTGTCACACTCGGGGCCTGTGTCAGCTGCTGTGTCACAATCGGGGCCTGTGTCACACTCGGGGCCTGTGTCAGCTGTTGTGTAACACTCAGGGCCTGTGTCAGCTGTTGTGTCACACTCAGGGCCTGTGTCACACTCAGGGCCTGTGTCACACTCGGGGCCTGTGTCAGCTGCTGTGTCACACTCGGGGCCTGTGTCAGCTGTTGTGTCACACTCAGGGCCTGTGTCAGCTGCTGTGTCACACTCGGGGCCTGTGTCAGCTGCTGTGTCACACTCGGGGCCTGTGTCACACTCGGGGCCTGTGTCAGCTGCTCTGTCACACTCGGGGCCTGTGTCAGCTGATGTCTCACACTCGGGGCCTGTGTCAGCTGCTGTGTCACACTCGGGGCCTGTGTCAGCTGCTGTGTCACACTCGGGGCCTGTGTCAACTGCAGTGTCACACTCGGGGCCTGTGTCAGCTGTTGTGTCACACTCGGGGCCTGTGTCAGCTGTTGTGTCACACTCGGGTCCTGTTTCAGCTGCTGTGTCACACTCGGGGCCTGTGTCAGCTGCTGTGTCACACTCGGGGCCTGTGTCAGCTGCTGTGTCACTCTCGGGGCCTGTGTCAGCTGCTGTGTCACACTCGAGGCCTGTGTCACACTCGGGGCCTGTGTCACACTCGGGGCCTGTGTCACACTCGGGGCCTGTGTCACACTCGGGCCTGTGTCACACTCGGGGCTGTGTCAGCTGTTGTGTCACACTCAGGGCCTGTGTCACACTCGGGGCCTGTGTCACACTCAGGGCCTGTGTCAGCAGTTGTGTCACACTCGGGGCCTGTGTCAGCTGCTGTGTCACACTCGGGCCTGTGTCAGCTGTTGTGTCACACTCGGGGCCTGTGTCAGCTGCTGTGTCACACTCGGGGCCTGTGTCAGCTGCTGTGTCACACTCAGGGCCTGTGTCAGCTGTTGTGTCACACTCAGGGCCTGTGTCACACTCAGGGCCTGTGTCAGCTGCTGTGTCACACTCGGGGCCTGTGTCAGCTGTTGTGTCACACTCGGGGCCTGTGTCACACTCAGGGCCTGTGTCACCCTCGGGGCCTGTGTCACACTCAGGCCTGTGTCACACTCGGGGCCTGTGTCACACTCAGGGCCTGTGTCAGCTGTTGTGTCACACTCAGGGCCTGTGTCAGCTGTTGTGTCACACTCAGGGCCTGTGTCACACTCGGGGCCTGTGTCAGCTGCTGTGTCACCCTCGGGCCTGTGTCAGCTGCTGTGTCACCTCGGAGCCTGTGTCAGCTGCTGTGTCACACTCGGGGCCTGTGTCAGCTGCTGTGTCACACTCGGGGCCTGTGTCAGCTGCTGTGTCACAATCGGGCCTGTGTCAGCTGTTGTGTCACACTCGGGGCTGTGTCAGCTGCTGTGTCACACTCGAGGCCTGTGTCAGCTGCTGTGTCACACTCGGGGCCTGTGTCAGCTGCTGTGTCACACTCGGGGCCTGTGTCAGCTGCTGTGTCACACTCGGGGTCTGTGTCAGCTGCTGTGTCACACTCAGGGCCTGTGTCAGCTGCTGTGTCACACTCGGGGCCTGTGTACACACTCGGGGCCTGTATCAGCTGCTGTGTCACACTCGGGGCCTGTGTCACACTCGAGGCCTGTGTCAGCTGCTGTGTCACACTCGAGGCCTGTGTCAGCTGCTGTGTCATACTCGGGGCCTGTGTCAGCTGCTGCATCACACTCGGGGCCTGTGTCAGCTGTTGTGTCACACTCGGGGCCTGTGTCAGCTGCTGTGTCACACTCGGGGCCTGTGTCAGCTGTTGTGTCACACTCGGGGCCTGTGTCAGCTGTTGTGTCACACTCGGGTCCTGTTTCAGCTGCTGTGTCACACTCGGGGCCTGTGTCAGCTGCTGTGTCACACTCGGGGCCTGTGTCAGCTGCTGTGTCACTCTCGGGGCCTGTGTCAGCTGCTGTGTCACACTCGAGCCTGTGTCAGCTGTTGTGTCACACTCGGGGCCTGTGTCAGCTGCTGTGTCACACTCGAGGCCTGTGTCAGCTGCTGTGTCACACTCGGGGCCTGTGTCAGCTGCTGTGTCACACTCGGGCCTGTGTCTGCTGCTGTGTCACACTCGGGGCCTGTGTCAGCTGTTGTGTCACACTCAGGGCCTGTGTCAGCTGCTGTGTCACACTCAGGGCCTGTGTCAGCTGCTGTGTCACACTCGGGGCCTGTGTCATCTGCTATGTCACACTCGGGTCCTGTGTCAGCTGCTGTGTCACACTCGGGCCTGTGTCAGCTGCTCTGTCACACTCGAGGCCTGTGTCAGCTGCTGTGTCACACTCGGGGCCTGTGTCACACTCGGGGCCTGTGTCAGCTGCTGTGTCACACTCGGGGCCTGTGTCACACTCGGGGCCTGTGTCACACTCGGGGCCTGTGTCAGCTGCTGTGTCACACTCAGGGCCTGTGTCAGCTGCTGTGTCACACTCGGGGCCTGTGTCACACTCGGGGCCTGTGTCAGCTGTTGTGTCACACTCAGGGCCTGTGTCAGCTGCTGTGTCACCCTCGGGGCCTGTGTCAGCTGCTGTGTCACCCTCGGGGCCTGTGTCACACTCGGGGCCTGTGTCAGCTGCTGTGTCACACTCGGGCCTGTGTCACCCTCGGGGCCTGTGTCAGATGCTGTGTCACCCTCGAGGCCTGTGTCAGCGGCTGTGTCACACTCGGGGCCTGTGTCACACTCGGGGCCTGTGTCACACTCGGGGCCTGTGTCACACTCGGGGCCTGTGTCACACTCGGGGCCTGTGTCACACTCGGGGCCTGTGTCAGCTGCTGTGTCACACTCAGGGCCTGTGTCAGCTGCTGTGTCACACTCGGGGCCTGTGTCACACTCGGGGCCTGTGTCAGCTGTTGTGTCACACTCAGGGCCTGTGTCAGCTGCTGTGTCACCCTCGGGGCCTGTGTCAGCTGCTGTGTCACCCTCGGGGCCTGTGTCACACTGGGGCCTGTGTCAGCTGCTGTGTCACACTCGGGCCTGTGTCACCTTCGGGGCCTGTGTCAGATGCTGTGTCACCCTCGAGGCCTGTGTCAGCGGCTGTGTCACACTCGGGGCCTGTGTCACACTCGGGCCTGTGTCACACTCGGGGCCTGTGTCACACTCGGGGCCTGTGTCACACTCGGGGCCTGTGTCACACTCGGGGCCTGTGTCACACTCGGGGCCTGTGTCATCTGCTGTGTCACACTCAGGGCCTGTGTCAGCTGCTGTGTCACCTCGGGGCCTGTGTCACACTCGGGGCCTGTGTCAGCTGCTGTGTCCACACTCGGGGCCTGTGTCACACTCGGGGCCTGTGTCACACTCGGGGCCTGTGTCACACTCGGGGCCTGTGTCACACTCGGAGCCTGTGTCAGCTGTTGTGTCACACTCAGGGCCTGTGTCACACTCGGGCCTGTGTCACACTCAGGGCCTGTGTCAGCTGTTGTGTCACACTCGGGGCCTGTGTCAGCTGCTGTGTCACACTCGGGCCTGTGTCAGCTGCTGTGTCACACTCGGGCCTGTGGCAGCTGTTGTGTCACAATCGGGGCCTGTGTCACACTCAGGGCCAGTGTCACACTCGGGGCCTGTGTCACACTCAGGGCCTGTGTCAGCTGTTGTGTCACACTCAGGGCCTGTGTCAGCTGTTGTGTCACACTCAGGGCCTGTGTCACACTCGGGGCCTGTGTCAGCTGCTGTGTCACCCTCGGGGCCTGTGTCAGCTGCTGTGTCCCCTCGGAGCCTGTGTCAGCTGCTGTGTCACACTCGGGGCCTGTGTCAGCTGCTGTGTCACACTCGGGGCCTGTGTCAGCTGCTGTGTCACACTCGGGGCCTGTGTCAGCTGTTGTGTCACACTCGGGGCCTGTGTCAGCTGCTGTGTCACACGCAGGGCCTGTGTCAGCTGCTGTGTCACACATTGGGGCCTGTGTCAGCTGCTGTGTCACATTGGGGCCTGTATCAGCTGCTGTGTCACACTCGGGGCCTGTGTCAGCTGCTGTGTCACACTCAGGGCCTGTGTCAGCTGCTGTCACACTCGGGGCCTGTGTCACACTCGGGGCCTGTGTCACACTCGGGCCTGTGTCACACTCGGGGCCTGTGTTACACTCGGGGCCTGTGTCACACTCGGGGCCTGTGTCACACTCGGGGCCTGTGTCACACTCGGGCCTGTGTCAGCTGCTGTGTCACACTCGAGGCCTGTGTCAGCTGCTGTGTCACACTCGGGGCCTGTGTCAGCTGCTGTGTCACACTCAGGGCCTGTGTCAGCTGCTGTGTTACCTCGGGGCCTGTGTCACACTCGGGGCCTGTGTCACACTCGGGGCCTGTATCAGCTGCTGTGTCACACTCGGGGCCTGTGTCACACTCGGGGCCTGTGTCAGCTGCTGTGTCACACTCGAGGCCTGTGTCAGCTGCTGTGTCACACTCGGGGCCTGAGTCACACTCGAGGCCTGTGTCAGCTGCTCT
>WNGS01007793.1:11713-29860 GCA_020271785.1 Procambarus virginalis
CTGTGTCACACTCGGGGCCTGTGTCACACTGGGGTGTCACACTCGGGGCCTGTGTCAGCTGCTGTGTCACACTCGGGCCTGTGTCAGCTGCTGTGTCACACTCGGGGCCTGGTGTCACACTCGGGGCCTGTGTCAGCTGCTGTGTCACACTCGGGCCTGTGTCAGCTGCTGTGTCACACTCGGCCTGTGTCAGCTGCTGTGTCACACTCGGGCCTGTGTCACACTCGGGCCTGTGTCAGCTGCTGTGTCACACTCAGGGCCTGTGTCACACTCGGGGCCTGTGTCAGCTGCTGTGTCACACTCAGGGCCTGTGTCAGCTGCTGTGTCACACTCGGGGCCTGTGTCAGCTGCTGTGTCACACTCGGGGCCTGTGTCAGCTGTTGTGTCACACTCAGGGCCTGTGTCAGCTGCTGTGTCACACTCAGGGCCTGTGTCAGCTGCTGTGTCACACTCGGGGCCTGTGTCAGCTGCTGTGTCACACTCGGGGCCTGTGTCAGCTGCTGTGTCACACTCGGGGCCTGTGTCAGCTGCTGTGTCACACTCGGGGCCTGTGTCAGCTGCTGTGTCACACTCGGGGCCTGTGTCAGCTGCTGTGTCACACTCGGGCCTGTGTCACACTCAGGGCCTGTGTCAGCTGCTGTGTCACACTCAGGGCCTGTGTCACACTCGGGGCCTGTGTCACACTCGGGCCTGTGTCAGCTGCTGTGTCACACTCGGGGCCTGTGTCAGCTGCTGTGTCACACTCGGGGCCTGTGTCACACTCGGGCCTGTGTCAGCTGCTGTGTCACACTCGGGGCCTGTGTCAGCTGCTGTGTCACACTCGGGGCCTGTGTCAGCTGCTGTGTCACACTCGGGGCCTGTGTCAGCTGCTGTGTCACACTCGGGGCTGTGTCACACTCGGGGCCTGTGTCAGCTGCTGTGTCACCTCGGGGCCTGTGTCAGCTGCTGTGTCACCCTCGGGGCCTGTGTCAGCTGCTGTGTCACACTCGGGGCCTGTGTCAGCTGCTGTGTCACACTCGGGCCTGTGTCAGCTGCTGTGTCACACTCAGGGACTGTGTCAGCTGCTGTGTCACACTCAGGGCCTGTGTCAGCTGCTGTGTCACACTCAGGGCCTGTGTCAGCTGCTGTGTCACACTCAGGGCCTGTGTCTGCTGCTGTGTCACACTCAGGGCCTGTGTCTGCTGCTGTGTCACACTCAGGGCCTGTGTCAGCTGCTGTGTCACCCTCGGGGCCTGTGTCAGCTGCTGTGTCACCCTCGGAGCCTGTGTCAGCTGCTGTGTCACACTCGGGGCCTGTGTCAGCTGCTGTGTCACACTCGGGGCCTGTGTCAGCTGCTGTGTCACACTCGGGGCCTGTGTCAGCTGTTGTGTCACACTCGGGGCCTGTGTCAGCTGCTGTGTCACACTCGGGGCCTGTGTCAGCTGCTGTGTCACACTCGGGCCTGTGTCAGCTGCTGTGTCACACTCAGGGCCTGTGTCAGCTGCTGTGTCACACTCGGGGCCTGTGTCACACTCGGGGCCTGTGTCAGCTGCTGTGTCACACTCGGGGCCTGTGTCACACTCGGGGCCTGTGTCACACTCGGGGCCTGTGTCAGCTGTTGTGTCACACTCGAGGCCTGTGTCAGCTGCTGTGTCACACTCGGGGCCTGTGTCACACTCGAGGCCTGTGTCAGCTGCTGTGTCACACTCGAGGCCTGTGTCAGCTGCTGTGTCACACTCGGGGCCTGTGTCAGCTGCTGTGTCACACTCGGGGCCTGTGTCACACTCGGGGCCTGTGTCAGCTGCTGTGTCACACTCGGGGCCTGTGTCACTCTCGGGGCCTGTGTCACACTCGGGGCCTGTGTCAGCTGCTGTGTCACACTCGGGGCCTGTGTCAGCTGCTGTGTCACACTCGGGGCCAGTGTCACACTCGAGGCCTGTGTCAGCTGCTGTGTCACACTCGAGGCCTGTGTCAGCTGCTGTGTCACACTCGGGGCCTGTTTCAGCTGCTGTGTCACACTCGGGGCCTGTGTCACACTCGAGGCCTGTGTCAGCTGCTGTGTCACACTCGAGGCCTGTGTCAGCTGCTGTGTCACACTCGGGGCCTGTGTCAGCTGCTGTGTCACACTCGGGGCCTGTGTCACACTCGGGGCCTGTGTCAGCTGCTGTGTCACACTCAGGGCCTGTGTCAGCTGCTGTGTCACACTCGGGGCCTGTGTCATCTGCTGTGTCACACTCGGGGCCTGTGTCAGCTGTTGTGTCACACTCAGGGCCTGTGTCAGCTGCTGTGTCACACTCAGGGCCTGTGTCAGCTGCTGTGTCACACTCGGGGCCTGTGTCATCTGCTGTGTCACACTCGGGGCCTGTGTCAGCTACTGTGTCACACTCGGGGCCTGTGTCAGCTGCTGTGTCACCCTCGGGGCCTGTGTCAGCTGCTGTGTCACCCTCGGAGCCTGTGTCAGCTGATGTGTCACACTCGGGGCCTGTGTCAGCTGCTGTGTCACACTCAGGGCCTGTGTCAGCTGCTGTGTCACACTCGGGGCCTGTGTCAGCTGCTGTGTCACACTCAGGGCCTGTGTCAGCTGCTGTGTCACACTCAGGGCCTGTGTCAGCTGCTGTGTCACACTCAGGGCCTGTGTCAGCTGCTGTGTCACCCTCGGGGCCTGTTTCAGCTGCTGTGTCACCCTCGGAGCCTGTGTCAGCTGCTGTGTCACACTCGGGGCCTGTGTCAGCTGCTGTGTCACACTCGGGGCCTGTGTCAGCTGCTGTGTCACACTCAGGGCCTGTGTCAGCTGCTGTGTCACACTCGGGGCCTGTGTCAGCTGCTGTGTCACACTCAGGGCCTGTGTCAGCTGCTGTGTCACACTCGGGGCCTGTGTCAGCTGCTGTGTCACACTCGGGGCCTGTGTCAGCTGCTGTGTCACACTCGGGGCCTGTGTCACACTCGGGGCCTGTGTCAGCTGCTGTGTCACCTCAGGGCCTGTGTCACACTCGGGGCCTGTGTCACCCTCGTGGCCTGTGTCATCTGCTGTGTCACCCTCGGGGCCTGTGTCAGCTGCTGTGTCACACTCGGGGCTTGTGTCACACTCGGGGCCTGTGTCAGCTGCTGTGTCATCCTCGGGGCCTGTGTCACACTCGGGGCCTGTGTCAGCTGTTGTGTCACACTCGGGGCCTGTGTCACACTCGGGGCCTGTGTCAGCTGCTGTGTCACCCTCGGGGCCTGTGTCAGCTGCTGTGTCACCCTCGGAGCCTGTGTCAACTGATGTGTCACACTCGGGGCCTGTGTCAGCTGCTGTGTCACACTCAGGGCCTGTGTCAGCTGCTGTGTCACACTCAGGGACTGTGTCAGCTGCTGTGTCACACTCAGGCCTGTGTCAGCTGCTGTGTCACACTCAGGGCCTGTGTCAGCTGCTGTGTCACACTCAGGGCCTGTGTCAGCTGCTGTGTCACCCTCGGGGCCTGTGTCAGCTGCTGTGTCACCCTCGGAGCCTGTGTCAGCTGCTGTGTCACACTCGGGGCCTGTGTCAGCTGCTGTGTCACACTCGGGGCCTGTGTCAGCTGCTGTGTCACACTCGGGGCCTGTGTCAGCTGTTGTGTCACACTCGGGGCCTGTGTCAGCTGCTGTGTCACACTCGGGGCCTGTGTCAGCTGCTGTGTCACACTCGGGCCTGTGTCAGCTGCTGTGTCACACTCGGGGCCTGTGTCAGCTGCTGTGTCACACTCAGGGCCCGTGTCAGCTGCTGTGTCACACTCGGGGCCTGTGTCACACTCGGGGCCTGTATCAGCTGCTGTGTCACACTCGGGGCCTGTGTCACACTCGGGGCCTGTGTCAGCTGCTGTGTCACACTCGAGGCCTGTGTCAGCTGCTGTGTCACACTCGGGGCCAGTGTCACACTCGAGGCCTGTGTCAGCTGCTGTGTCACACTCGAGGCCTGTGTCAGCTGCTGTGTCACACTCGGGGCTGTGTCAGCTGCTGTGTCACACTCGGGGCCTGTGTCACACTCGGGGCCTGTTTCAGCTGCTGTGTCACACTCGTTGCCTGTGTCTCACTCGGGGCCTGTGTCAGCTGCTGTGTCACACTCAGGGCCTGTGTCAGCTGCTGTGTCACACTCGGGGCCTGTGTCATCTGCTGTGTCACACTCGGGGCCTGTGTCAGCTGTTGTGTCACACTCAGGGCCTGTGTCAGCTGCTGTGTCACACTCAGGGCCTGTGTCAGCTGCTGTGTCACACTCGGGGCCTGTGTCATCTGCTGTGTCACACTCGGGGCCTGTGTCAGCTACTGTGTCACACTCGGGGCCTGTGTCAGCTGCTGTGTCACACTCGAGGCCTGTGTCAGCTGCTGTGTCACACACGGGGCCTGTGTCAGCTGCTGTGTCACACTCGGGGCCTGTGTCACACTCGGGGCCTGTGTCAGCTGCTGTGTCACACTCAGGGCCTGTGTCAGCTGCTGTGTCACACTCGGGGCCTGTGTCAGCTGTTGTGTCACACTCAGGGCCTGTGTCAGCTGCTGTGTCACCCTCGGGGCCTGTGTCAGCTGCTGTGTCACCCTCGGGGCCTGTGTCACACTCGGGGCCTGTGTCAGCTGCTGTGTCACCCTCGGAGCCTGTGTCAGCTGCTGTGTCACACTCGGGGCCTGTGTCAGCTGCTGTGTCACACTCGGGGCCTGTGTCAGCTGCTGTGTCACACTCGGGGCCTGTGTCAGCTGTTGTGTCACACTCAGGGCCTGTGTCAGCTGCTGTGTCACACTCGGGGCCTGTGTCACACTCGGGGCCTGTGTCACACTCGGGCCTGTGTCACACTCGGGCCTGTGTCACTGCTGTGTCACCCTCGGGCCTGTGTCACACTCGGGGCCTGTGTCACTGCTGTGTCACACTCGGGGCCTGTGTCAGCTGCTGTGTCACCCCACTCGGAGCCTGTGTCAGCTATTGTGTCACACTCAGGGCCTGTGTCACCTGCTGTGTCACCTTCGGGGCCTGTGTCAGCTGCTGTGTCACACTCAGGGCCTGTGTCAGCTGCTGTGTCACACTCAGGGCCTGTGTCAGCTGCTGTGTCACACTCTGGGCCTGTGTCAGCTGCTNACATCCACCACCACACATTACAACCACCACCACACACTACAACCACCACCACACACTACAACCCCCCTGCACACACTACCACCACCACCACCACACACTACAACCACCACCCACACTACTACCATCACCACACACTACAATCACCACCACACACTAACAACCAATATTACACATTACAACCACCACCACCACAAACTATAGACCAATATCAAACCTATACCCATACTATCAAAACAGTCTCCAACACCGGACCATGCCATCACATTTAAACCACCACAAAGCCCACAAATACGTCAACATCAACCAGCATTACACCGTCTAACATACTCTGTCAGATGTAACAGCTAAATTTGTGAATTCAAGATCAATTCTATTGTATAACACAGTGTTAGTACGAGAAAAATGTTACTTACATTCGAAGCCGTGTTTTAAAATGGCGGGGATCTTGTTGTACTGACGCTCCACACTGAGTGTTCGTTTGCGTATGATGAACGTGTGACAATTTACTACAACAATTATTTAATTATTCTTATTCTTTATTTTACTATTTTTAGGATACATGAAATTTCCAACTTATTTATACACAATAATATAATTGCAATGTCATACCCTTATATATTTTGGAAAATACAATGCCATGAACGAAGTCAAAGTCAAGTCGAAGTCAAAGTCATTGGCCGAACGTATTAGTCATTTTTTTTCTAACAAACGATAGGGAATAACAAAACCACATAGTATATAAGTATACTTATTTATTTGTTTATTTATTTATTTATTTATATACAAGAAGGTACATTGGGTTTGTGAGAATACATTGAATAGTACAGTATTTACAGTCTTGTAAAGCCACTAGTACGCACAGCGTTTCGGGCAGGTCCTTAAGCTAACAGATAATTTTAAGTAGGTAATTTCTGTCAGAATTGATAAATGATAACAAATACATTGCAAGAGAAAAATGAGATGAGAGAGCTTAGTAAGTATATTAAAGCACATTGTTATATTAAAGCTCTGATTGATTACATTGACAGCTTGATTGGTAATTTAAAGAAGATTAATAGACACCATACAGCAGATTGACAGCACATATAAGACATCAATGATCACAATGGTAAAGATTTTCAGATTGGGTACATAAAGATTGGGAGACTGGGTAGCAATAGATACAGATAAACAAGATTAATAAACACCATACAGCAGATTGGCAGCACATATAAGAAGACAGCAATGATCACAATGGTAAAGATGTTCAAATTGGAAACATAAAGGTTGGGAGATTGGGTAGCAATAGATACAGTGCAATTTTAAGGCAAAAGGTGAAAAACTATGAAGATGAAATTAGGTACTTATTAGTATTGATTTTGAATGATGTAAAAGTTGGACAGCTTTTCAATTCAATAGGGAGTGAGTTCCATAAACTGGGTCCCTTTATTTGCATAGAGTGTTTACACAGATTAAGTTTAACTCTGGGGTTGACCAAATTGTATTTTTACTCTTTTTCTGCCATGGTCCCCCCCCCCTTTTTTCCATTTTTTCTTATTTTTTCTCAACACAATTTATACTTTAATTATGCGGGTCAGTACATCACCTGGAGTCCTGTTTGCCTAACCACTTCTGCAATGTGGACATAAAACGATGTCCTCAAAAAAATATTTGTATAAAATTCAATTTAATCTGATTTACTTTGGGTTTGTTTCAAACTGCGCGGCTTGAGGTTCTCTTTTTCACCACTAGGCTGCATGGTACAATAAGTTCATGAGAGGTGTGGACCACTTCGATCAAATGCTATTACCATTTTACCAGGAAAACTCACAAGTGGACCAAAAAGATAACGTTTATTTCCTGCAATTGGCATTGCATAATGCCTTTGTTTTGTACAAATACAACACAACTGATCTAAAAAAGCTAACATTGCTACAGTTCCACGAGGTGGCAATTTGGGCCCTATTGTGCTGGGACCCGGAAGATTGGCCTCAAACAGCAACAGTATCTCAACACTTGCGGCACGCTCCAGACATAAATGGTGACACAGGTCCTGCCTATGCTGACGCCATGCAAACTCCGGGACCATCTGGTGTGAGGCGGCCTTTGTTCACTTCAACACCTCAAGTTGAAGCAGCAACCGAATCAGAACCCGAGATGTCTGGCACACTGCCATTTGACGAGACGGTTTTGTCAGATGACTCTGACTCTGACTCAAATGTTGAACCTCCAGCGATTCAATTGATTCTGAAAATCGCATGAACTACAAACTGAAACGAGTATTTTGATACCAGAATGAACACTATCACATAAACTGCCGTAAGTAGACTCGAACCTTCATAGATTTTTTTTGGGTGTAGCGTGTGTCTGCATGAGTGTCCCAAACGGGTTGCAGGTGGGTGACTTTAGCCGTTTATACTGGTAATGCTTCCCCCATATCATGTACTATATGCATATGACTGTTTAGGGAATTTTATTCCGATCAATGTACAACCAAAAATAACTGTGTGCAACAAGTATAAACTTGACAAACATAACATCAGTAAAAACATTTCCTGTGTGTTTGACGCTCACTGATATGTTCCAGCGTTGTTTTATATTTGGCGCTATTCTAACTTACGCTTTGTTGATCTTTTTTACCTACGTGCTCATAGAACATTCTATTGCGAACACATTGGCACAAAAATGAATGACGTACATAGAATAATAATGTCAGGACAGTGAAATAATTATAAACTTTTAAAGCTCTGTATCGCACATGTGTCGTCCCATCACCGATACTGGATAACAGTTCCGCCACTTACCACACTCTTGCGGGTGGGCCGCGACCATTATTCTACGTTTATATTCATATCACCGTGTTGGGAATTTCATTGCGAGTCCATTGATACCAAAATTAACGCTGTAGAACAAGTGTGGAAGTGATAACAATCCCAAGAGTAAAAACATTTTGTTGCTGTTGGGCGCTCATGGCGAGTCATCTCCTTAGTTATTTATTTGGTGCTGGTATCCCTATACCTTTCGTGACCTTTTTTACTAATGTTCTTCTAGAGAATTTTATTGCGAACACGTTGGTACCAAAATGAAATACGTAGCTAGAGAACTAAGGTCAGGAGAGTAAAAAGAGTATACACATTTTCGTTTTGACGCTTAAGCAACATCCCATCGTCATCCCTTCACCTTCGTGTGGTCTGGTCAACATACTTTAGCCAGGTTATTGTGACTCATCGCCTGCATAGAAACTGTAATTGTGGTTGATCTCGAACCCATCTCGAATGTGACGATCGACGACTCGACGAATGGTCGATCTCGAATGTGACGACTTATAATGAATTTTGTAACTATATCATCAAGATTGTAACCAGTTTAGCTAAATGTATTGTGGGGTTCAGTCCCTAAGCCCATATATGTGCCTCTGTAACCATTTAGGTTACAGGGCAAAAACATAAGAACAAAGGTAACTGCAGAAGGCCTATTGGCCCATACCAGGCAGCTCCTATCTATAACCACCCAATCCTACTAATATACATGTCTAACCCGCGCTTGAAACAATCGAGGCAGCCCACCTCCACTACTATGAAGTTCGAAAAATAATTCCTCCACCACTATGAAGTTGAAAAAGAAGAAACTCTGAAGTCCGTATAACAGGTTAAGCAAAGGCAAATCCTAAAGTTTTTTTTCAGTTATATCGAACAAAGGTTAGGGAAAGGATAGGTCCATTAAAGACCAAGACAGATCATATATTGGATTTTCGATTTTTGATATTTTGATATTTTTTGATATTCGATTTTTGTATCATCGGCAAATTTGCAAATGCTGCTACTCAAACCTTAGTCTAAAATATTTATATTTATTATAAACAACAGAGGTCCCAGTCCAGAGGCTTGAGGCACTCAGCTTACAACATTTTTCCACTCTTATAACCACCCAAGCCCACTCATATACATGTCGAACCCACGTTTGAAACAATCAATCCACGTTTGGCGGTAATTTGTTCCACAAATCAACAACCCTGTTACCGAACCAGTATTTTCCCAGGTCTTTCCTAAATCTAAACTTATGCAATTTATACCCATTATTTCGTCTGGTGCTGATACTTTTAATATCCCATTTGTTATGTCCATTCATCAACTTGTAAACCTCTATCATGTCACACCTAACTCTTCGCCTTTTCAGTGAATGCAATTGGGGAATTAACTTTGTTAATTAACTATGCTGGATACGTTCAAGTGAATTTATATCAATTCTATAGTACGGCGACTAAAACTGAACTGCATAATCAAAATGGGGCCTAACCAAAGCAACAAATTGATTGATTGATAAGAATTAAGCCACCCAAGAGACAGCACGGGAATGAAGAGCTTTAAAGAGCAAGCTATAGCTGAAGAACAAAACCAGGTGTCTTGTTATTAACCCTTCGATTAATAAATCCTAGTGTACTATTTGCCTTATTACGAACATTCATGCATTGATCTTTTGGTTTAAATTCTTACTAATCATAACTCCAAGTTCCCTTTCGAAATACCCGACTTTGCAATCACAACACCATCTATCTCGTATCTTGTAACTCTATCATATCATTACCTAACCTCAAAACTTTACATTTATCAGCATTGAACTGCATCTGTCAACCTTTTGCCCATTTCAAAACTCTATTTAGATCAACTTGAAGAGATAGTGAGTCTTCTGTGTTATTTCCCTACCGATTTTTGTATCATCGGCAAATTTGCAAATGTTGTTACTCAAACCTGAATCTAAATCATTTATATATACAGTATTATAAACAACAGAGGTCCCAGGACAGAGCCTTGAGGTACTCAACCTACAACATTTTCCAACTCTGATTTAATCCCATTTATACTAACTCTGTTGAGCGTTGAACATTTATACATCAACTCTGTTGATGTGAGCACTTATTTGGCGGTCAGTGGTGGCGCTTAATTCTTAAAAAGCAATATATACGCTCGATCGTGATTTAGTTTAGTATGCGGTTTAAAGAAAAAAGAGCATATCAATGTTATATCACAGAAAACGAATTTATCATAAACTCATGTATTTGTCTTATCGTATGGAAATGCATTCATATTTTTAAAATAACAATATGAATAGCCAAATTTCTGTAAATCCCCTACCATGTTGGAATCTGTGGAAATTAATGAGCAAATGTGCTGGCTGAAGGCCCTGAAGGAAACCATATTGGTTTCATTTTGGATACAAATGTCCATGGAGATTCAGAATGGAAATTAATTATAGTTGAACCTGCAGAGAGGAGTTTAAGAATCTGTGGTGAGAGTGATGGACACAGCCTTCACAATTATACTTCAGAGAATGTAAACATCTAAGAGTCATTAGAAATATGTGTAGAATAATAAACCCTACAATGTTTGAGTTCGGGAAAACACCATTTGTCATATATACTAGCTGTTCTTAAAGATTCACCCATTTTGCAACAGCAAGATAACATATAAGATTTTAAGGGTTGACGAATGTTAATCTTCTTGTTTGATAAACTGTGCACTCGAGACATAGTTAATAAGAACACGCCAATATAAGACAACAAAACGTTTTCAGATTCTTTCACACCACTTTCCAGCAACTTTTATAATTTATAAAATTATTTTAGGGAATAATACATAAATTATATATTTAAACATGATATTAGTGTTTAGTGGAATGCATAACGAGTCAAATTGTGTTAAAAAGAGCGATTTTTTGAAAATTTGGAAAACTACTTTTTCTGATCATATATTATAACTAAATGGATTGTGAAGGTTTCACTCAGCCAATAAATATCATTCACAATTTATTAATGAATTTTACAAAAAACACCATAAATTTTATATTTAAACATGTAAAAACTATTTGTAATACATTAGGAACAAAATAGTTGTAGAAAAACAATTTAATATAAAACCTTTGTGTTTGGATTTTTTGATTAAACGTTTCTCAATGGCTCTCCTGCACCATTCTCAATGTAAATCATTCCCACGCCTATGGGAAGAGATAGACGAACGTTTTCTAGATGATTTGTGTTTGCTGGGTCAGCTGCTGTGTCACCCTCGGAGCCTGTGTCAGCTGCTGTGTCACACTCGGGGCCTGTGTCAGCTGCTGTGTCACACTCGGGGCCTGTGTCAGCTGCTGTGTCACACTCGGGGCCTGTGTCAGCTGTTGTGTCACACTCGGGGCCTGTGTCAGCTGCTGTGTCACACTCGGGGCCTGTGTCAGCTGCTGTGTCACACTCAGGGCCTGTGTCAGCTGCTGTGTCACCCTCGGGGCCTGTGTCACACTCGGGGCCTGTGTCACACTCGGGGCTTGTGTCAGCTGTTGTGTCACACTCGGGGCCTGTGTCACACTCGGGGCCTGTGTCAGCTGCTGTGTCACACTCGGGGCCTGTGTCAGCTGCTGTGTCACACTCAGGGCCTGTGTCAGCTGCTGTGTCACACTCGGGGCCTGTGTCAGCTGCTGTGTCACCCTCGGGGCCTGTGTCAGCTGCTGTGTCACACTCGGGGCCTGTGTCAGCTGCTGTGTCACACTCGGGGCCTGTGTCAGCTGCTGTGTCACACTCAGGGACTGTGTCAGCTGCTGTGTCACACTCAGGGCCTGTGTCAGCTGCTGTGTCACCCTCGGGGCCTGTGTCACACTCAGGGCCTGTGTCAGCTGCTGTGTCACACTCAGGGCCTGTGTCAGCTGCTGTGTCACCCTCGGGGCCTGTGTCACACTCAGGGCCTGTGTCAGCTGCTGTGTCACACTCGGGGCCTGTGTCAGCTGCTGTGTCACACTCGGGGCCTGTGTCACACTCAGGGCCTGTGTCACACTCAGGGCCTGTGTCACACTCAGGGCCTGTGTCACACTCAGGGCCTGCGTCACACTCAGGGCCTGTGTCACACTCAGGGCCTGTGTCAGCTGTTGTGTCACACTCGGGGCTTGTGTCACACTCGGGGCCTGTGTCAGCTGCTGTGTCACACTCAGGGCCTGTGTCAGCTGCTGTGTCACACTCAGGGCCTGTGTCAGCTGTTGTGTCACACTCGGAGCCTGTGTCAGCTGTTGTGTCACACTCGGGGCCTGTGTCAGCTGTTGTGTCACACTCGGGGCCTGTGTCAGCTGTTATGTCACACTCGGGGCCTGTGTCAGCTGTTGTGTCACACTCGGGGCCTGTGTCAGCTGTTGTGTCACACTCGGGGCCTGTGTCAGCTGTTGTGTCACACTCAGGGCCTGTGTCAGCTGCTGTGTCACACTCGGGGCCTGTGTCACACTCAGGGCCTGTGTCACACTCGGGGCCTGTGTCACACTCAGGGCCAGTGTCAGCTGTTGTGTCACACTCAGGGCCTGTGTCAGCTGTTGTGTCACACTCAGGGCCTGTGTCAGCTGCTGTGTCACACTCGGGGCCTGTGTCACATTCAGGGCCTGTGTCACACTCAGGGCCTGTGTCACACTCGGGGCCTGTGTCACACTCAGGGCCTGTGTCACACTCAGGGCCTGTGTCACACTCAGGGCCTGTGTCACCCTCGGGGCCTGTGTCACACTCGGGCCTGTGTCACACTCGGAGCCTGTGTCAGCTGTTGTGTCACACTCGGGGCCTGTGTCAGCTGCTGTGTCACACTCGGGGCCTGTGTCACACTCAGGGCCTGTGTCAGCTGCTGTGTCACACTCGGGGCCTGTGTCACACTCAGGGCCTGTGTCAGCTGCTGTGTCACACTCGGGGCCTGTGTCAGCTGCTGTGTCACACTCGAGGCCTGTGTCAGCTGCTGTGTCACACTCAGGGCCTGTGTCAGCTGCTGTGTCACACTCAGGGCCTGTGTCAGCTGCTGTGTCACCCTCGGGGCCTGTGTCACACTCAGGGCCTGTGTCAGCTGCTGTGTCACACTCAGGGCCTGTGTCAGCTGCTGTGTCACCCTCGGGGCCTGTGTCACACTCAGGGCCTGTGTCAGCTGTTGTGTCACACTCGGGGCCTGTGTCAGCTGCTGTGTCACACTCGGGGCCTGTGTCACACTCAGGGCCTGTGTCACACTCAGGGCCTGTGTCACACTCAGGGCCTGTGTCACACTCAGGGCCTGCGTCACACTCAGGGCCTGTGTCACACTCAGGGCCTGTGTCAGCTGTTGTGTCACACTCGGGGCTTGTGTCACACTCGGGGCCTGTGTCAGCTGCTGTGTCACACTCAGGGCCTGTGTCAGCTGCTGTGTCACACTCAGGGCCTGTGTCATCTGTTGTGTCACACTCGGAGCCTGTGTCAGCTGTTGTGTCACACTCGGGGCCTGTGTCAGCTGCTGTGTCACACTCAGGGCCTGTGTCAGCTGCTGTGTCACCCTCGGGGCCTGTGTCACACTCAGGGCCTGTGTCAGCTGCTGTGTCACACTCAGGGCCTGTGTCAGCTGCTGTGTCACCCTCGGGGCCTGTGTCACACTCAGGGCCTGTGTCAGCTGTTGTGTCACACTCGGGGCCTGTGTCAGCTGCTGTGTCACACTCGGGGCCTGTGTCACACTCAGGGCCTGTGTCACACTCAGGGCCTGTGTCACACTCAGGGCCTGTGTCACACTCAGGGCCTGCGTCACATTCAGGCCTGTGTCACACTCCGGGCCTGTGTCAGCTGTTGTGTCACACTCGGGGCTTGTGTCACACTCGGGGCCTGTGTCAGCTGCTGTGTCACACTCAGGGCCTGTGTCAGCTGCTGTGTCACACTCAGGGCCTGTGTCAGCTGCTGTGTCACACTCGGGCCTGTGTCAGCTGTTGTGTCACACTCGGGGCCTGTGTCACACTCAGGGCCTGTGTCAGCTGCTGTGTCACACTCGGGGCCTGTGTCAGCTGCTGTGTCACACTCGAGGCCTGTGTCAGCTGCTGTGTCACACTCAGGGCCTGTGTCAGCTGCTGTGTCACACTCAGGGCCTGTGTCAGCTGCTGTGTCACCCTCGGGGCCTGTGTCACACTCAGGGCCTGTGTCAGCTGCTGTGTCACACTCAGGGCCTGTGTCAGCTGCTGTGTCACACTCGGGGCCTGTGTCACACTCAGGGCCTGTGTCAGCTGTTGTGTCACACTCGGGGCCTGTGTCAGCTGCTGTGTCACACTCGGGGCCTGTGTCACACTCAGGCCTGTGTCACACTCAGGGCCTGTGTCACACTCAGGGCTGTGTCACACTCAGGGCCTGCGTCACACTCAGGGCCTGTGTCACACTCAGGGCCTGTGTCAGCTGTTGTGTCACACTCGGGGCTTGTGTCACACTCGGGGCCTGTGTCAGCTGCTGTGTCACACTCAGGGCCTGTGTCAGCTGCTGTGTCACACTCAGGCCTGTGTCAGCTGTTGTGTCACACTCGGAGCCTGTGTCAGCTGTTGTGTCACACTCGGGGCCTGTGTCAGCTGTTGTGTCACACTCGGGGCCTGTGTCAGCTGTTATGTCACATTCGGGGCCTGTGTCAGCTGTTGTGTCACACTCGGGGCCTGTGTCAGCTGTTGTGTCACACTCAGGGCCTGTGTCAGCTGCTGTGTCACACTCGGGGCCTGTGTCACACTCAGGGCCTGTGTCACACTCGGGGCCTGTGTCACACTCAGGCAGTGTCACACTCAGCTGCTGTGTCACCTCGGGGCCTGTGTCAGCTGTTGTGTCACACTCGGGGCCTGTGTCAGCTGCTGTGTCACACTCGGGGCCTGTGTCAGCTGCTGTGTCACACTCGGGGCCTGTGTCACACTCGGGGCCTGTGTCAGCTGCTGTGTCACACTCAGGGCCTGTGTCAGCTGCTGTGTCACACTCAGGGCCTGTGTCAGCTGTTGTGTCACACTCGGGGCCTGTGTCAGCTGCTGTGTCACACTCAGGGCCTGTGTCACCCTCGGGGCCTGTGTCAGCTGTTGTGTCACACTCGGGGCCTGTGTCAGCTGTTGTGTCACACTCAGGGCCTGTGTCAGCTGTTGTGTCACACTCAGGGCCTGTGTCAGCTGCTGTGTCACACTCGGGGCCTGTGTCAGCTGTTGTGTCACACTCAGGGACTGTGTCAGCTGTTGTGTCACACTCGGGGCCTGTGTCAGCTGTTGTGTCACACTCGGGGCCTGTGTCACACTCAGGGCCCGTGTCACATCGGGGCCTGTGTCACCCTCGGGGCCTGTGTCAGCTGTTGTGTCACACTCGGGGCCTGTGGCAGCTGCTGTGTCACTCTCGGGGCCTGTGTCACACTCGGGGCCTGTGTCACACTCGGGGCCTGTGTCACACTCGGGCCTGTGTCACACTCGGGGCCTGTGTCACACTCGGGGCCTGTGTCACACTCGGGGCCTGTGTCAGCTGTTGTGTCACACTCGGGGCCTGTGTCACACTCGGGGCCTGTGTCACACTCAGGGCCTGTGTCACACTCGGGGCCTGTGTCACACTCGGGGCCTGTGTCAGCTGCTGTGTCACACTCGGGGCCTGTGTCAGCTGCTGTGTCAGCTGCTGTGTCAAACTCGGGGCCTGTGTCACACTCGGTTCCTGTGTCAGCTGTTGTGTCACACTCGGGCCTGTGTCAGCTGCTGTGTCACACTCGGGGCCTGTGTCAGTTGTTGTGTCACACTCGGGCCTGTGTCAGCTGTTGTGTCACACTCGGGGCCTGTGTCACACTCGGGGCCTGTGTCAGCTGTTGTGTCACACTCAGGGCCTGTGTCAGCTGTTGTGTCACACTCGGGGCCTGTGTCAGCTGTTGTGTCACACTCGGGGACTGTGTCAGTGTTGTGTCACACTCAGGGCCTGTGTCACACTCGGGGCCTGTGTCACACTCAGGGCCTGTGTCACACTCGGGCCTGTGTCACACTCGGGGCCTGTGTCAGCTGTTGTGTCACACTCGGGGCCTGTGTCAGCTGCAGTGTCACACTCGGGGCCTGAGTCACACTCGGGCCTGTGTCAGCTATTGTGTCACACTCGGGGCCTGTGTCAGCTGTTGTGTCACACTCGGGGCCTGTGTCAGCTGTTGTGTCACACTCGGGCCTGTGTCAGCTGCTGTGTCACACTCGGGGCCTGTGTCAGCTGCTGTGTCACCCTCGGGCCTGTGTCAGCTGTTGTGTCCACTCGGGGCCTGTGTCACACTCAGGGCCTGTGTCACACTCGGGGCCTGTGTCACACTCGGGGCCTGTGTCACACTCAGGGCCTGTGTCACACTCGGGGCCTGTGTCACACTCGGGGCCTGTGTCAGCTGCTGTGTCACACTCGGGGCCTGTGTCAGCTGCTGTGTCACCCTCGGGGCTGTGTCAGCTGCTGTGTCACACTCGGGGCCTGTGTCAGCTGCTGTGTCACCCTCGGGGCCTGTGTCAGCTGTTGTGTCACCTCGGGGCCTGAGTCAGCTGTTGTGTCACACTCAGGGCCTGTGTCACACTCGGGGCCTGTGTCACACTCAGGACCTGTGTCACACTCGGGGCCTGTGTCACACTCGGGGCCTGTGTCAGCTGCTGTGTCGCACTCGGGGCCTGTGTCAGCTGCTGTGTCACCCTCGGGGCCTGTGTCACCTGCTGTGTCACACTCGGGCCTGTGTCAGCTGCTGTGTCACACTCGGGGCCTGTGTCAGCTGCTGTGTCACACTCAGGGCCTGTGTCAGCTGTTGTGTCACACTCGGGGCCTGTGTCAGCTGCTGTGTCACACTCGGGGCCTGTGTCACACTCGGGGCCTGTGTCACACTCGGGGCCTGTGTCAGCTGTTGTGTCACACTCGGGGCCTGTGTCAGCTGCTGTGTCACACTCGGGGCCTGTGTCAGCTGTTGTGTCACACTCGGGGCCTGTGTCAGCTGTGTGTTCACACTCGGGGCCTGTGTCACACTCGGGGCCTGTGTCAGCTGTTGTGTCACACTCGGGCCTGTGTCACACTCGGGCCTGTGTCAGCTGTTGTGTCACACTCGGGGCCTGTGTCAGCTGTTGTGTCACACTCGGGGCCTGTGTCAGCTGTTGTGTCACACTCGCGGCCTGTGTCAGCTGTTGTGTCACACTCGGGGCCTGTGTCAGCTGCTGTGTCACACTCGGGGCCTGTGTCACACTCGGGGCCTGTGTCAGCTGTTGTGTCACACTCGGGGCCTGTGTCAGCTGTTGTGTCACACTCGGGGCCTATGTCAGCTCTGTGTCACACTCGGGCCTGTGTCAGCTGTTGTGTCACCTCGGGGCCTGTGTCAGCTGTTGTGTCACAATCAGGGCCTGTGTCAGCTGCTGTGTCACACTCGGGGCCTGTGTCAGCTGTTGTGTCACACTCGGGGCCTGTGTCAGCTGTTGTATCACACTCGAAGCCTGTGTCAGCTGTTGTGTCACACTCAGGGCCTGTGTCAGCTGCTGTGTCACACTCGGGCCTGTGTCAGCTGCTGTGTCACACTCAGGGCCTGTGTCAGCTGTTGTGTCACACTCGGGCCCTGTGTCAGCTGCTGTGTCACACTCGGGCCTGTGTCAGCTGCTGTGTCACACTCGGGGCCTGTGTCAGCTGCTGTGTCACACTCGGGGCCTGTGTCAGCTGCTGTGTCACACTTGGGGCCTGTGTCAGCTGTTGTGTCACACTCGGGCCTGTGTCACACTCAGGGCCTGTGTCAGCTGTTGTGTCACACTCAGGGCCTGTGTCAGCTGTTGTGTCACACTCGGGGCCTGTGTCAGCTGTTGTGTCACACTCGGGCCTGTGTCAGCTGTTGTGTCACACTCGGGGCCTGTGTCAGCTTGTGTCACACTCGGGCCTGTGTCCTGTTGTGTCACACTCAGGGCCTGTGTCAGCTGTTGTGTCACACTCAGGGTCTGTGTCAGCTGCTGTGTCACACTCAGGGCCTGTGTCACACTCGGGGCCTGTGTCACACTCGGAGCCTGTGTCACACTCGGGCCTGTGTCAGCTGTTGTGTCACACTCGGGCCTGTGTCAGCTGTTGTGTCACACTCAGGGTCTGTGTCAGCTGCTGTGTCACACTCAGGGCCTGTGTCCCACTCGGGGCCTGTGTCACACTCGGAGCCTGTGTCACACTCGGGGCCGTGTCAGCTGTTGTGTCACACTCGGGGCCTGTGTCACACTCAGGGCCTGTGACACACTTGGGGCCTTGTCACACTCGGGGCCTGTGACAGCTGTTGTGTCACACTCGGGGCCTGTGTCAGCTGTTGTGTCACACTCAGGGCCTGTGTCAGCTGCTGTGTCACACTCGGGGCCTGTAT
>WNGS01007794.1:9328-59743 GCA_020271785.1 Procambarus virginalis
AATACCCCCTCCCCTCCCCCCCCCTGCATCTTCACCCCCATCTCGTCCCCTGCACACACACACATTGACCTATGATCATCCCACCTCGCTCCTTGAACACTGATCATTACTCACCCTACCAGTTTTAAACTCATTAGGTAGTAAGACACACACACAAAGATCAAACTGTCTTGCAAGTTTACTACTGGGAGTAGTATAGTGCAAGTGAAAGGCACAGGTGCCTGGCAGGTACACTTCCAGTCACTTACGTAAGTTGCCTTTCATAAAGACATACCAAGAAATTTGTACATACCAAGGCAGTTTGTACTTCCGTAGTAAATGTTATTTTCTAAATGCTTATGTCTCCCAGGTGTAGTATGATTATTATTCCCCCCCCCCTCCCCACACTTACCGTTGTCCGTTGCCTAGACAGCTTAGGGAAGATGTCTTGAAGGGTAGTTGAAGGCGGTCGACTCCTTATTTGCTGCTGTAGCAGCTTGTCACAGCTCTAGATAAAAAGTCGGTAGCCTCCGTGCAATAATAAAGACATCTTCCCTAAGATGTCTAACACAAATCGAGGCAGTTTGGGGGAAATGTGATGCAAAGTTTGGGGAGAATAATAGTCATTTTCTATACCTTAGAGGCCTTTAGAGGTTACAGGAAGCCGCAACTGCTAAAACTGTGCTGAATTTCAAAATATACCTGGGAAAGATCAAGGCAAATGGGGGGGGGGGGGACCTCCAACAAGCCGCCGGCTTCCTGTTCTCGTCGAGGCCACTAGGGTTAGTGGCCCTCGGGTAAATAAACACTTAGAAAATCGTACTTACTACCTATGAAGCAAAATGTATTACACAGTGTAATAAAAAATCTCTCAAAAAATTGCGCAACCTCAGACAGTAAAATGTGTGAATGTTTGCCTGACTTGTTTATTATTATATTATTTTAACGATTACTATTTCTTGTGACGCACACAAAAGTGATGTAAAATGCCACATTAAACTATATACTATTAAATTGTTTTCAGAGTATTGAGTAGATGAGAATGTGGAGAGAGACGGTAGCCGAGAGTGCTGAACATTACACACTCGACGGTTAAGTGTTACGTCAGGTGCAACAGTGTAGCAATTCATACGCACTCTTTGTTAACGCTATAATACCATGACAGGCGAAACGCCCTTTTCAGCCGTCTTCCCTCACTTTGGTGTTCTGTATATCAGACTTGGATGTCGTTTGGGGCTGGATATAAGGTCCATCAACTTCTGCAGGGTGATCCCGGCCACCACAATAGCTTACTTACCAACCAGCAGATATACCTGTGTCCTGAACATAGTTCGGAACGAGAGGAAACTCTCGGTGTATACACAGAGAAAGTACACGTCTGCGTATATTTATCCCGTGTTTTGGTCCTGTGTGATAATTAACACGAGAAAAAACTCGCTATTTTAGGCAAAATGAAGATATATATCCAATGTGTTTAACAACAACAACTTCTGCGGTGTTGAAATTGGTTGAAATCTTATTCGGACTGTTCACTGTGTTAGATGTGCAGTAGTTTGTGTGGCATTTCATGACAATGCGGACATTTACTCTCTCATCTTCTGGAAGTCTATTTCCCATACACATCGGTATAAAAGCCACAAACGATGTAAGTGCACTTCTGCTTATTATTGTTCTCTTTCATCAAAATGTGTGATTCGTGGTTGGTTGAATTCTTGTACCAACCTGCTGATCCTGATGTTGCAGCTGCTGTGTTGCGGTCACTGTTCATTGTCTGCATTTCTCTATTTCTAATAATTTGCTTACTCTGTACATATTTCAGTCCAAGGAGCAAGGCAAATGTAACCAATGTTCCAGCGATGTGTAAATATTTCATTCAAAATGATCTGCTACCAGAAATTTTAGCCAAATATCCCCAGTTTGCTAACTGTAGGTAGTAACTGAGTGATTGTAACCTATCCACCGCTGCCCGCTGGATGGGGGGGCGGTGTGCAGGACAAACATATCAATTGTGACACTAGCTCTCCACATATGTCAGTTGCTTAATTTAGAACCTGTACTTGAGGTCGATCTCGAACCCATTGTTGATGTGACGACTTATATTGAATTTTGTAACTAGCTCATCAAGATTGTAACTTGCTTAGCTAAATGAATTGTGGGGTTCAGTCCCTGAGCCCATTATGTGCCTCTGTAACCCTTTCCACTACCGCCCACAAGATGGGTATGGGGTGCATAATAAATGAACTAAACTAAAACTAAAACTGCTTACTCTGTGCAAGACTGTGCTGGTATGTAAACGGACGTGAGTGAGTGAGCATGGGCGCGTGCCATACAGCAGACGCTTAGAATGCTTGACATCCTTCATCTGCACAAGGAAGTAATGACAAAACACTGCTCACCGGTCGCACTAACATCACACATCATTAAGGTTGTTGATAGGATGATAAGAAGACAACTTACCGGTTTTTATGGATAAGACTGAGGTATGGTCCACACGATTTAAGAACAGGCATTAGCACAAACTAAAATATGGTTTGCTGTATATCCAGATTTTGCCAAGCCTTTGATAAAAGCTATAATAGAGTGATAGCCCATAAAATGGAACAGTGAAGCGTTTATTATCTTCAACCCACGCCAGAAGGTAAACAATGACGCGCCATTGTGATGCGTCTCTGAGCAGGCCACTCGTGCAGTCATTGAGGGAAGTAACTTTCACGCAGACTGCACGCACTGTGGGAGGTGGGGTGTTCGCAGTGTGCGTGACAGTACTTTACGGCGGAGGGCGTGACACGAGATTATAATGAAGGTTCAATATATAACATTTAAAAATATTCTTCATAAAGCCTAGGAACGATAAAACGAAATGGCTTAGGTTAGTGAAGGGAGAGCAGCCCCTCCTCCGTCAGTTGAAGCTAACACGTTAAATTCGGTTACGTCTCAGTTAAGAATTCTGTATACCGCTTCCACCGTTAAGTTTGCGTCTAAACCCTTGATAATTAAACTTGAAAAATATGTACTCTCCATAAGTACCACTAGTTGTGATAACTTTTGAGTATGGTAGCCTCTGGTGGTAGTAAATTGGTGTAGCACCATCTCTCGTTTGGTCTGCTATTGTGGATAGCTGAATTATTAGGAATGTAACATAGCTAGGTTGAGTCATCTTTCAACCAAGTTTCTGTTAATATAACTAATGGGAATTTGTTTATTGCTTGTGGTAAGGCACTAACATCATAGTGTTTGTTTAGAGACCCCATATTTAAGTTAATTAAATATACATTACAGTAATTTGCCTATATATTCTTGGCAAGGTTTGCTGTTTAATACTTGCACTTATGACCATTAAAGTGAGGCTTGTCACTGATACCTGCTAGGAGGTTTTAATTCAGAGTATATGCTTGATTGTACTCAGAGCACTCAATGGAGCGAGATAACTCGCTGCTAAAAATAGACTAATTAAAAAATAAGAGCAGAACAGAAACGATACTATTTTTATACTAAAAGTCACATTTGGATTGGAATGCCATTGATGCACTCTCGAAGAAAAGCTGAACAATCTGCGAAGGATGGAAGAAAGAGTAAAGGTGTTTTGGATGCACACGATGGTCTGTGCCGCCTCACAAGGTGCCTGACATGGACCAGGCTAACCCATTTCCTAAGGTGTGCTACATCTTTCGATAGCCCAACATTAAGATTATGACAAACTCCTTAAAACGATATCTATGAAAGTGTTAACTCTCTCTGAAAGATGACTAATGGGACCAGCAACGCTCCCAGCTAGACTCGGTTGTATAGATATACACAATGCAACACATAGCATTGCCTGCATTCTTATCCTCAACCAATGCTATAAGTGAATTAATGCAATATCCTACCAGAGTACCAAAGTAACTCCATTGGAATTTATTATCCCAAATTTACTAAAGGAGCCGACCGGTGGAACACACTTGCAAGCTTTTCACCGCGACCATCTTTTTCAAACGACTGCAAACAGGCCAAATGGAATAACCCCATAGTAGAGCTGAGGACGGTGATGTTGCCGCCTTCAGAGACCCAGAAAACTAATTATCACGTAATTCCCAATCATAGCAGAGGAACCTGCCTCTTCCTACTCACCTTCGTTGTACATCACTCTGCATACCACCTATATACGACCAGAATGAAGTTCAACCCAGACGTATGTCTGGAAAGCACCCCCAGACACCCTCCACCCAGACCCCAGCTCCAGGTAGATGCAAGACCCAGATCTGCCGGCTCATGGTTACCTGTGGATAACAAGCAGTTTCGCTGGTGGCTTGTAGTTCCAAGCCTCGACAAACGTTCCGACAAAGGATGTGACGTCACCAGCAGGGGTATAAGCACCCTTGACCTCGGTCACCACGGTGGTCTCTCATAAGGTGCTCAGGGTTCAACATTACGACTTCCACGCGACGTTTACTTACCCACTGCTTCGTGTGCATGTTAACTATTCGTTCAGTCTCACCTATATTGTTGTATTAACGTAAGATTTTTATGTCTTATTATAATTTCTCTTGTGTGCTAGCCAAGTGTATTCTATCAGAGGTTTCGGATATTTTCCATGTGTTGTTTGTTCATTTTAATACTAGAGTAAATTGTGTTAACTTTTCGCCTGATTAGTCTTTCAATCCTGTGCAATTTTCACACTGCAAGGCCGAAAGCGATACCTTTTTTTTGTTAATGAGAAGTGCGAGCCACATTACATCTGCCCAGTACAGCCGCACTACTGCGTCACGGCTCACTAATAAATACAAAAATATTGTTACAGGTTCGTGCCGATAGTCTCTGAGACCCTAGGTGTCTGGGGTAACTGTGCACTTAAATTCCTAAAGCAGGTGGGTGAGGAGGTCATTAGGCAAACTAGATATAAAAGAGCTGTCAGTTCCCTATTCCTGCGCCTCAGTGTCGCGATCCAAAGAGGAAATGCTTGATGTATTTTGGGCATGCACCCTTCATCCAGCTCGGAAGAGGTTGTCTTCGAACATTGATGGCTATGAGTGTGTGTTTTCTAACACAAAACAATAAAATTAATAAATCACGTATAAAATAATAAAGTAAGTGGTAGACGAAAATACTCAATTGCTAAGGAAGAATCTGCAAGGTCTTCTCTGGCTACCGTTTATTCTCTTTTCCGAGGCTATGGCCCCTACAATTGCACCAGAAGTGGCACCCCTATTATACTATACATAATGTATATAAAAAGCAGCTCTTTACTGTTGGTACACGGGAGACATCTGTCCACGAGGCTAACCATAGCCCGTGCTTCTTGCCCCGCTCCTGTGCCAGGTAAGTTACGGGCTCACCATAGCCCGTGCTACTTGGAACTTGTTCCGAGCAGCTGAATCTATAACAACAACAACATACTGTTGGTAGAACAGAGATCCGGGGAAAAGTATTGTTATGGTATGCCGGAACAACTAGGTGAGGATAGACGGCTCTCTCAGATAGGGTTAACTATGATGAGGCAACGTTAGGAACAAGATTGGTCAGACAAAGAGCAAGGAAGTTTGTGAGGTTTCCCACATTTCCAATTTCATAAATTTTCCGTCAGATTTTTCACGTTTATGTTTTGATCTCTAACAAAGCCGTATTAGATCACTTCTGGGTTTTGATTACGCACTTGACGCAGATGGTAAGAAAAGGCCTGTCTGTTCCTTTAGATGTTCATTAACAGGCACATTTTAAAAAAGACACTACAGTGTTGACAAGAGTAGATTTCCTTGAGCAATTTTAAGACGATTTTTCCTGTTATCTGAACAATTACGATATATCTGACATACTCTACATGAAGCTTTCATGCTTGTTGGGGTAATTTCGTATTCCAGCTTGTCTTTGAATAGTTTACTGACGATGCCACATAGTCCACACCTTCAAATTCTTTAGGTAGTGAAGTTAATGCGTGTGCGTGGGAACATCCACCACATAGGTTCGAACCTTTTCATTACTGCTACGGTTTCTCAGTGATGCAGTCACGTTAGTGTGATTACTGTGTGTAGTGAGAGTAATGCTACAACAACGGAGCAGTTCTGTTGGTCTGACTCGTCTTGCGAGACAGTTTTTTTTATTTTTACATGCAAGCATGCGAAGATATACAATAAATACAATAAAATCAATAAAAGCAAACTTGAACAAAACAGAGCACAAAANAGATACACCCACGTATTAGCGAGATACACCCACGTACACCTCAAGCACCCTCGAACACAGATATTCTCTCTCTTATAGATATAGATAAATATACATGAAACAGTAATCCACTATATAGACCAAAATCACCGAGCAAGACTGAATGGCGTAGTTGAGCGTGAGGTTGAAACCTTCTGGGTACAGGATCCTTCACCAGATCAGGTAACCATTGGGAAATATTACAATTTAAATTATTTGTCTATAAAAGTTCAGATTCAGATCGACAACCAGAGCCTCCTCCATAGTCTCCTAAGACTTGACTGATGGATGCCTACTGGATTCAATTATCTTTCTTCTGAAGCTGCAATGTTGACGATTAATTATTCTGGAATCTTCCCATAGAATCTGGCACTCGCCTAAGTGTGACTACGGGGGTTGAGTTTCGGCTTCTTGGTCCCGCCTCTCAACCGTTCATCAATTGGTGTACACTTTCCTGACCCCGTTGGGCTCTATCATATCTACATTTGAAACTGTATATGGATTCTGCCTCCACCACATCACTGCCTAGTGCGTTCCCTTTGTTAACTATTCTGACACTGAAAAGTTCTTTCTAATTTCTCTGTGGCTTATCTGGGTACTCGGTTTCCACCTGTGTCCCCTTATGCAAGTACCACCTGTGTTAAATATTCTGCCTTTAGCTACCCCTATCAATTCCTCTGAGAATTTTGTATGTGGTAATTTTGTCTACTGTTTTCTAGTACTACTGTTTTACTGTTTTTACTACTACGGTTTTACTTTTTTACTACTACTGTTTTACTGTTTTTTACTACTTTTCTACTGACGTGAGGTTTAATTCCAGTTGTCTTTCCGTGTAGCTCATATCCCTTAGCTCGGAGTATTAGTCTGTTGGCATACCTTTGAACTTTCTCCAACTTCGTCTTGTGCTTGACTAGAAACTGATTCCACGCTGGAGCTGCATACTCCAGGCTTTTTGACAGTCCAAGAAAATGCAGTCTGCCTGTCATGCTTAATTTTTGTTACCTGATCATAGAATTATATTAAACCCATGTTGGTGGTGCGTTTCAAATGTTTCCAAATGTGTGATTAGATTTGTCCTCGCGATCTTCTCCATCAATTTGCATGTTATAAGAGTTAGAGACACTAGCCTGTAGTTCAGCACCTCTTGCCTGTTCGTCACCCTTATCTTATATTGGGACTACATTAGGTGACTATTAGCAACGATTAAGGATACGAGCTATTCATGCCCGTGCCATCTCCTGGTTGGCTTAATCTTAATCAATCAATCAACGATTAAGAGTTACTCATTTTCAAGAACAAGATGATGCGAGGTGAACCAATGCTTATATATATATTTAGCACCTATATGTGACTTTAGTGCTCGTGTTCCCCAGTAGCAGGTGTGTAATCCTGAAGACATCGAGTTCTTGACAAAACGTTGTAGTTACGTTGTGTGTGTTTCAGGGTAGTAGGTACGATACATACATACATACATACATACATACATACATACATACATACATACATACATACATACATACATACATACATACATACATACAGATATTTCTTACATGCTAAACAAAATTTTGCAGCTTACATCAATCAAATTCGCAAATGGTGACACCACACTCATGGGGACAGGTCTGCCTGTTATGTAGGCGGAGGGCGCCAAGGCGGCCATCACACGCACCTGTGGAAGAGACAAGCTATTAGTGAGAGACGTCACTATCACCTGTGTGAGTTTGTCTGTGTGTTTAGTCACCTTGGTGTGTGTGTTTGTGTGTGCTGAGTCACCTAATAGCATTTGTTTATGTTTAGTTAACTAATTGCAATTGTTGAGTAGTATTACAGCTGCTGTGTGAGCGTCTTTAAATCATGTATCATAGCATACTTGTGTTCTGGGTTCTGCCAGACTTAACTACACTTCATCATTGGTAAGTTGAGCTCCTCTAATTAATCACGAGATATTGGAGACTTTACATAATACAATAACGTGGTGTAGTGGTAAGTGGCAAGACACTCGCTTGGCGTTCCTCGAGCGCTTTGTCATGGGTTCGTATCCTGGCCGGGGAGGATTTACTGGGCGCAAATCCTTAACTGTAGCCTCTGTTTAACTCAACAGTAAAATGTGTACTTGGTTGTAAAAACGATTCTTCGCGGCAGGGGATCGTATTCCAGGGACCTGCCCGAAACGCTACGCGTACTAGTGGCTGTACAAGAAATAGTCGCAGTATGCAAAGCAAACGGCGAAATTTCTGGGGACAAGAAGAAAACGTAATATCATATCTGTGACTAACCGTCCATGGTTGCGTGCGCATCACGCTGGGGCATTTAAGCGCGTCTAGGGGACTCGGCCACTCTTGCTGGCCGTCTCCCGGACGTTACACTACAAAACGCCCACCCGCCTCCCAGGTTCCTCTGCTTCCCCTGGCCTTACAGGGGAAGGCGCTATTGCAGCTTGCTGAGGACACTTGTCCCAATTTGCAATGAATTTGTGTTACCTTTGGGGGTGCTCCGACGGAACCCCCAAAGTGATAAGCCAAGAATACCAAGAACTGGAATTACCGCAGTCTAATTACAGATTTCACGGCAATTGAATTACATTAGCATGATAACGGCTATCCATTATTTGCTGTATAATTTTTTATGCCCATTCACTATTCATTATGAGGCAGTATTTATTTATCCATTTAGTCGTTATAATTAGCCTATGCTTCTTCATGCAAGAACTTCATTAATAATCATTTATGATTATTTTAATTTGTGATAAATTTCGTATTAATTACTTTGTAAGTAATTTATATAATAATTAATTTTGTAATTAATTTGTAATTATTATGTTAAGTAATTAATTTATATAATTAATAATAAATTAAGCCCCCACGTGGTGCGTTTTCTTCCAACCCACAGAAATGTAACAACTCTTGTATATATCTCAAAAAAAATAAAAAATAAAATAAAAAAATAACAGCAATTTCTGTACAGCATCGTAAATAATATAATATAATAATTCATTATGTCGGGGGACAGGCAGCCAGAGTGTATTCATACACGTTAGGCTTATATCGAAATCCCCCCTCCCCCAAGGTCGTATTACTAACCCCGCCCAGGAGGCAACCCCACAACAAGCTGACTAACTCCTGAGTACCTACTTACTACTAGGTCAACAGAGGCATTAAGAGAGAGGAAATGCACCCAGCTATTTTTGTCCCACCCGGGATTCGAACCCAGAATTTTCGAATATGCGTCGAGAAGGAACCCGACTGTACTACCGGCACCCTATAGATGAAATGTTCTTAGTGCAAAGATTTCAATATTTTTAAATTTTTTTATTTGGGGCAAGATGAAACGATCAAGACATAAGAGAAGGCAGCGTACCCACCCAGGAGTTGATGTGGGGATGGTAGTCCAGCATAGCAAAGAAAATGGCGGCGCCCAGAGAGTGACCGACGTAGTAGACCTGAGCAGCACCCGTCGCCTTGCGCACGTAGCTCAACATGGCCGGCACGTCGTAGCGCGCTATCTCGTTCCAGCTCCACCACCACATTAACAATAACAAAATTAATTGCTGCTGCGGAAAAACTGCCACTCTCCGTAGCTTAGAAACTAGTTATTCCATCTTTTTACGTATTTTTATATATTCCATATTGTCCACAGTAGTGCTTTTAACTCTGCCACCTACCTGTAGTCCCAGAACTCTGCCACCTACCTGTAGTCCCAGAACTCTGCCACCTACCTGTAGTCCCAGAACTCTGCCACCTACCTGTAGTCCCAGAACCCTGCCACCTACCTGTAGTCCCAGAACTCTGCCACCTACCTGTAGTCCCAGAACCCTGCCACCTACCTGTGGTCCCAGAACTCTGCCACCTACCTGTAGTCCCAGAACTCTGCCACCTACCTGTAGTCCCAGAACTCTGCCACCTACCTGTAGTCCCAGAACCCTGCCACCTACCTGTAGTCCCAGAACTCTGCCACCTACCTGTAGTCCCAGAACTCTGCCACCAACCTGTAGTCCCAGAACTCTGCCACCAACCTGTAGTCCCAGAACTCTGCCACCTACCTGTAGTCCCAGAACTCTGGCTGCTCAGGTGAGAGGGTGACGTGGCGACGGCCGTAGAAGTTTCCTCTGGTGTTGCCGATCCAAACGTCGTATCCCTCGTCTGCTAATATGAACCCTAAAGGATGAAGAGTGATTATTATTAATGTAATTATAGTATCAATGTTATTTAGAAAAGTAACAACTTTTTTAAATAATATATTACATACGTTTAACATACCTAATGCCTGGTCGGGATCATTCATCACGAAATCTGCGCTCGAGGAGAAGACGCCGTGGAGGAGGAAGGCCACACGACGAGGCTTGTTCCTCTTGTTCCTCCCGCCGCTGCTCGTCCTCGATGCTACTGAGTTGAGAAATGAAGGAGACACTCATTGCTGCTGATTTTAAGAGTTTGTTTAATGCATTTATTGAGCACCAGAAGCGCACAACATGACATCATACTTGGCCGTCAGTAGCCAGGGAATACAGCTTGTTATTACAGTCTGCATTTTAGTAAGTTAGTGTTACATTATTACCTTATGAAGAGCATAAGATCACAGTTTTATTTAACAGATCGTAAAATACTAAAACCTGTTTTGTTATTAATTAGAGTGGAGATGATGGACTGCTGGCAGCGAGGGACCAAGTGAGATGTGCATTACAGCACTCGGCTTTGTATCTGACATATTGTGGTGGAGGGAGTTTATCACACTACTCACCTCCTGGTGAGTGTAGAGTCGCACGCTTCACCACCTCTCCCAGAGGGTGTAGAGTGTTTTGGGAAATGTTAGGGAAGGCGTGAGGATAGAGGAAGGGGTCCCCGAAGGAAGTGAAGGGGTTCAGTGTAGCGTGCAGTGCGGCAGCGTCCGCGATGCGGCCATACGGTATGCGGTGCATCTCCAGGATGTATCCGTCTTCTGTGATGACGTGGTGAGTCTCTGCTGTGTACCCACGGACCTTCATCAGCTCCGGCTGCCGGTACACCACACGTCAGTACCACAACATGTCGCTGCCCACACCGTCTAACAAAGCCACATACGACTACAGTAATACAGGTCAAGTCGTTACACAAAGGGAAGGGCTTGTATCATCGTATTCTAGTCATGTACTGTAATGGAGTGGATCAGGTATGTCACCCACTAGGCAGGCGGTCCTCCTTGCCAGATTAGTGGACGATTGTTCATGGCATGTGAAGCCCATCTATTACTCGAGGAAGCAGACTGTATCTAATATCGTTAATTATGTCATAAGATGCACATACGGGTAATTGTTGCGATACTACTGGTTTTGTTGAAGAATTTCTCTCCTCCCAATATAGTGTTATTTGTTGAAAGCATTGACTCTGTGCGTCATTAAATGAGAGTACGGTCCTGGCGTACTGTTGAGTCTCTTGTGATGCTAAATGCACTGTAGTTGCCACATATTTGCCTCCACCGGAGCCGGTCGGCCGAGCGGACAGCACGCTGGATTTGTGATCCTGTGGTCCTGGGTTCGATCCCAGGCGCCGGCGAGAAACATTGGGCAGAGTTTCTTTCACCCTATGCCCCTGTTACCTAGCAGTAAAATAGGTACCTGGATGTTAGTCAGCTGTCACGGGCTGCTTCCTGGGGGTGGAGGCCTGGTCGAGGACCGGGCCGCGGGGACACTAAAAAGCCCCGAAATCATCTCAAGATAACCTCAAGATAACCATCACCATTCATATTCTCTTACCATTTCGACTGTTGGCTCGAAATACGTGGTTGGTTAGGGATTGTCCATTATTACATGTATGTTACCTCTCTTATCTCTCTAATTTTTTTTATTATTTTTACAAACTATGCAGTCATAGATGTTCTTAACAAGATATTATTATTAAAACAACTTTGTTATAACAGAAAACGTTACAATCGCCTTACTGCCACTCAAATCTTTTAACTTCGATCATTCCATATAAATTCTATAAATCTATAAATCTATAGATCTATAAATCTATAAATTCATCAATATTTGTATCACCCCTTGTATGTATGTACTTTACCTGAATAAACATTTGAATTTGAATTTATAGAAATGCAATTATTGTTGTATCTTATATTTAGTAAAATACAACAAGTGGAGTTTTGTTAGCTACCCGGCCTTCTGGACATAAACTTGAATAAAATGGACAATGAATCAGTAAAATCTGCCATTCAGACGTGCCACGTTTTCAAAACATGTGCATTTGAGAGTAATTATGTAAAAGAAGGCACCAAGCCCGGGATACTGTAGTTAGCACCGTCTATGTGACAGAATAATAGTTAGCACCGTCTATGTGACAGAATAATAGTTAGCACCGTCTATGTGACAGAACAATAGTTAGCACCGTCTGTGTGACAGAACAATAGTTAGCACCGTCTATGTGACAGAACAATAGTTAGCACCGTCTATGTGACAGGACAATAGCACCGTCTATGTGACAGAACAATAGTTAGCACCGTCTGTGTGACAGGACAATAGTTAGCACCGTCTGTGTGACAGGACAATAGTTAGCACCGTCTGTGTGACAGAACAATAGTTAGCACCGTCTGTGTGACAGAACAATAGTTAGCACCGTCTGTGTGACAGAACAATAGTTAGCACCGACTGTGTGACAGAACAATAGTTAGCACCGTCTGTGTGACAGAACAATAGTTAGCACCGTCTGTGTGACAGAACAATAGTTAGCACCGTCTGTGTGACAGAACAATAGTTAGCACCGTCTGTGTGACAGAACAATAGTTAGCACCGTCTGTGTGACAGAACAATAGTTAGCACCGTCTGTGTGACAGAACAATAGTTAGCACCGTCTGTGTGACAGAACAATACCAATTCCGAGACACCATTCAGGGTGTTAAGATAAGAGCAACAACACATGTGACCAGTCATGTCAAACATCTCAGGTCCACACAAATCATATCGACGACATACAAATCAAATGATTCTTGGTTAAGTCAAAATAAATGTACACACACAATTAAACAAAACATGAAAAGAAAGTGAAACTGACGAAAAAGCGAAGATCTTTTCCTTGCCAAACTTAGTTTGTTTAGTAACAGTATTGTCTTGGCAAGCCTTGTAACACCGGAATTATAGATCCGGTTATTTATTTGGGTAAACAAGAATTACCATTCCATGGGCATCGCGAGTGCCAAGAGTCAAGTTCCTTAATTACAACTGAAGGCAATTGTTGGAGCTTATTAATGTATTTGCCAAAAATTATACATTACTAGAGCAATATTTATTGCCGAGTGGTCAACATGCAACATATCTCAGCCCTGACAGGCAAAATGATCTGATAATAATTATCAGTACAGGATCTATCAAAGATAATAGCTGACATCAATTTGGCTCAGTACTTTGCAATGATTGTTGACTCCCCTACTTATATCAGCAGCACTGATAAATTTGATCTTTGCAATATGTAACAGTAAATGATGATACAATTAAACGATTTATACAATTCAGCGAATAAACTGCAGCAAAGGCTGAAGATTGTTGTTAACAATCTTCCTGAAGTAATCAAAAACTTATGGCCGTCAGTAGCTGTGTTTTACGGCCCGTCTCACAGTGGAGCAACACCATGTCGGGAGCCTTGTCTGCTCTCCAAAGATTAGGGAAGTTCCTCCAAATGGCATTCTTGACGCACTGCTGTCCACATAATATTAATTTGGTTCTAATTGATGCCATAAGCTCCAATATTCAAGTCAAGTTAATTTTTTGGGGAACTCTTAGAAAGTTGACCTCGTCTTTCGGTACTAAAGAGTCTAGATGGGCGTCCAGAAAGCCAGCGGCAGAGGCAGTCTTCTAGAAGTTATCAGCACTAGAAGTTGCTTCACAAAGAACTCTGAGTATTGAGATAAATATTGTACACCTAAGCAGCTTAGGTGTCCTAGTAAGGCGCCGCCGTGCGTTCTAACCAGGTACTGGTGTATGGTGTCCTAGTAAGACACCACCGTGCGTTCTAACCAGGTACTGGTGTATGGTGTCCTAGTAAGACACCACCGTGCGTTCTAACCAGGTACTGGTGTATGGTGTCCTAGTAAGACACCACCGTGCGTTCTAACCAGGTATTAGTGTATGTTGGCCTAGTATGGCGTCGTCTTATATCAGTCAATCACATTTCATAGTACAAAATTTAGAAGTAAATTTATGTGATTTTAATTGTTGTACTTATGAAAAGACAAATAAAACAAGTAACTGTCTCATAGTCTTAAGTCCATAAAACCATGCAAATTGTTTAAGCATCAAGCTGGCGAGTAAAACAGTCACTAAAACAATTTAAACATCAGGAAGAGTTGTTAGCAGTAAATTAATTACTAATAATAAATTCAATAAATTTTAATTAGGCTTCCTAATAATTGTGTAGATGAAAGCAAGATCCACATTGCTACAGATGAACGTAAATTCAAAAAGACTATTATATACTGCAACAACCAAGTGACACTAAGAAAATAGCTTGGATGGATCTTGGCATTGTCTTACTGTTGTGAGGCGAGTGTGTGGGTGTTCCTCAGTGTGGTGGAGACTGCCGGGACCTGTGGTGAACTCGGGCACTGTCGTCGCCGTCGCCGCCGCCGCCACCAGTACCAGCAGCAGGTGTGGAGACCGTCCAGTCATGATGGCAAGGACAGGTACTCTGCAGGTATTGACAAGTACTCTCTCACCGGCGACTATGGTTGGTGATTTCATTCACCAACCATTCACCAACCAACTATGGTTGGTCCACATTCAGTACAGCCTGAATGTGGACTGTGGGGTATGGTTTATTAGTGAAGAATTAGGCAAGACAAATTAAGAGGTTCTAAAGCATTGCTCGAGTTAAATCTAAAAATATAAGAAGCAGCTAAGACATATGCCAAGAATAAAATATTGCTCGTTAACTGCATGTAGATCAGAAATTGTAGGCGTGGCACGCAGGAAAATATAGGTCGAACTATTCATCTTTTTCTCCACCCTCTGCAAATGCAAACAAGTTTGCTCTTGTTTGCATTTGTGTTCCTCACGTGTTGCCCCAAAAAATGAGGTGATTTGATAAAATGCTATGCCCAAGATTACCATCCGAGTGCCTGCGGGGAAGTGGTTCATATAGCCTCGGCTATCACTTCCTTATGTCCGGTCGTGATGGTCAAGTGGTTTAAGGCGTCCCTGTACATAACAGTTGCGTTGCTCCTGGGAGTATGGGTTCGAGTCACTTCTGGGGTGTGAGTTTTCAGTTGTATCTAGTCCTGGGGACCATTCAGGCTTGTTTGCATATATATATATATATATATATATATATATATATATATATATATATATATATATATATATATATATATATATATATTATATATATATATTTTGGTAGCAGTCTTTCCTGTAGACATATATTATTAAATATGACCGAAAAAGTAAATCAATGATTTAATCATTGATAGATACAGCGACAGCAGGCGGCTTGACATCTGCGAGGCACTACACATCAAGAAGTCAACACCAGCAATCAACAGCCAATTAACGCACAACTATATTCTACCCACTTCAAGACTCCGCTCCAATATAGAAACATCAAGAAATATGGGCCAATAGGCCTTCTGCAGTTCTATTTTTACCCAACTTCTGCAAATCTATACCCATTGTTCCGTGTTCTGTGTTTTGTTGAAAGTTTATTTTTCACCCCACTATTGTATTACATCACCTCACCCAAATGCAGGTATAAGAGCCAATGCTGTTTCAGGCATAAGTTGTGTGTGGATAAACTAAAGTCTTTGAAAATGTAATAAGTTTTACGAAACGCGCTCAAGTGTCGCGTCAGACTAGAAATAAAAATGAATTTTGGAGAATTGATTTTTCATTTACCGTCACCAGTAAAAAGAAACATAAGGAAAATCGAGAAAATTCGTGTTAGAATTATTAATCTTACTTTTTCGGTCATATTTAATATATATATATATATATATATATATATATATATATATATATATATATATATATATATATATATATCACTAAGAACTCTTTGACCCGGCCAGGATTCGATCCCATGCCGTCCAGGATCACCCCAAAACGTACACAGTACCGTGACCACCGCACCAATGATCGTCTATAATAGACGATCATATATATATATATACGATATATATATATATATATATATATATATATATATATATATATATATATATATATATATATATGTGTGTGTATATATATATGTCGTACCTAGTAGCCAGAACTCACTTTTTGGCCTATTATGCAAGGCCCGATTTGCCTAATAGGCCAAGTTTTCATGAATTAATTGTTTTTCGACTACCTAACCTACCTAACCTAACCTAACCTAACTTTTTCGGCTACCTAACCTAACCTAACCTATAAAGATAGGTTAGGTTAGGTTAGGTAGGGTTGGTTAGGTTCGGCCATATATCTACGTTAATTTTAACTCCAATAAAAAAAAATTGACCTCATACATTATGAAATGGGTAGCTTTATCATTTCATAAGAAAAAAAAATTGGAGAAAATATATTAATTCAGGAAAACTTGGCTTATTAGGCAAATCGGGCCTTGCATAGTAGGCCAAAAAGTGAGTTCTGGCTACTAGGTACGACATATATTATATATATATATATATATATATATATATATATATATATATATATATATATATGTGTGTGTGTGTGTGTGTGTGTGTGTGTGTGTGTGTGTGTGTGTGTGTGTGTGTATATATATATATATATATATATATATATATATATATATATATATATATATATATATATATAACCCCTTCTAGGTTTAAAAAAAAATAAAAAAAATGTATGTCGTACCTAGTAGCCAGAATGCACTTCTCGGCCTACTATGCAAGGATCGATTTGCCTAATAGGCCGAGTGATTTTCTTTATTTTCAATAATTTTTTTCCAAATAGTTTATTTGAATTATTATTATTATTATTATTATTATTATTATTATTTTTTATTAAGACCATAATTTATTGACTTAGTTGTGTTAGTTTAAGATAGGTTAGGTTAGGTTAGGTAGGATTGGTTAGGTTCGGTCATATATCTACGTTAGTTTTAACTCAAATTTAAACAAATTAACTTATACATAATGAAATGGACAGATTTATCATTTCATAAGAAAAAAAATTGGAAAAATATATAAATTCAGGAAAACTTGGCTTATTAGGCAAATCGGGCCTTGCATAGTAGGGCAAGTACGACGTTCTGACTACTAGGTACAACATATATATATATATATATATATATATCTATATATATATATATATATGTCTATATATATATATCTCTATATATATATATAATATATATATATATATATATATATATATATATATAAGTAGTCGAGGGCTAACTATATGCACAGGAAAATAATTTAAATGTAGATAAAGAGAGAGCCAGGTTTGGGTCAGGTCTCTGAACTCGCCACTCGCACATACAGGCAGGAGGCTGACCACCTACACACATTCAGCTCCATGTATGTGTGAAGATTACGCATTACCACTCGCGCATGACACACGCAGCGAGAACAGTGAAGTAACTCACCTGTGCGGTGGAGCAGCAGGTGAAGCAGGCAGCTATAAACAAGAGAAGACCGACGCTCTTGCTGAGCTCACTCGCACTGCCCGGCTATCTCCATGTCACTGCCAACATCAAATCAATATTCACTTCTTGTCGACATTTCTTACGTGTAGTTCAAAGCCTCAAAGAAAATGAAAGTAAAACTGAACCTGGTATTATCTGCAGAATTAGCCACATTCCTGGTACAGTGACCTGTATTCACCCCCACTCTGCTGCCTGCACTGACCTGTATTTACCCCCACTCTGCTGCCTGCACTGACCTGTATTCACCCCTACTCTGCTGCCTGCACTGACCTGTATTCACCCCCACTTTGCTGCCTGCATTGACCTGTATTCACCCCCACTTTGCTGCCTGCACTGACCTGTATTTACCCCCACTTTGCTGCCTGCATTGACCTGTATTCACCCCCACTTTGCTGCCTGCACTGACCTGTATTCACCCCTACTCTGCTGCCTGCACTGACCTGTATTCACCCCTACTCTGCTGCCTGCACTGACCTGTATTCACCCCCACTTGCTGCCTCCATACTGACCCATGCTTACTCCACCTTGCTGCCTCCATACTGACCCATGCTCACCCCCACCTTGCTGCCTCCATACTGACCCATGCTCACCCCCACCTTGCTGCCTCCATACTGACCCATGCTTACTCCACCTTGCTGCCTCCATACTGACCCATGCTTACTCCACCTTGCTGCCTCCATACTGACCCATGCTCACCCCCACCTTGCTGCCTCCATACTGACCCATGCTTACTCCACCTTCCTGCCTCCATACTGACCCATGCTTACTCCATGCACAATAATCACCTCACATCTCCCTCAGCATCTGCCCAACCACTTGGACTGGACGGGAGAGCGATGGTCTAGCTTCTTCCAGGTCGGCGTTCAAGCCCTGACCGTCCAAGTGGTTGGGCACCATTCCTTCCCCCCGTCCCATCCCAAATCCTTATCCTGACCCCTTCCAAGTGCTATATATAGTCGTAATGGCTTGGCGCTTTCCCCTGATAATACCCCCTCCCCTCCCCCCCCTGCATCTTCACCCCCATCTCGTCCCCTGCACACACACATTGACCTATGATCATCCCACCTCGCTCCTTGAACACTGATCATTACTCACCCTACCAGTTTTAACTCATTAGGTAGTAAGACACACACACAAAGATCAACTGTCTTGCAAGTTTACTACTGGGAGTAGTATAGTGCAAGTGAAAGGCACAGGTGCCTGGCAGGTACACTTCCAGTCACTTACGTAAGTTGCCTTTCATAAGACATACCAAGAAATTTGTACATACCAAGGCAGTTTGTACTTCCGTAGTAAATGTTATTTTCTAAATGCTTATGTCTCCCAGGTGTAGTATGATTATTATTCCCCCCTCCCCTCCCCACACTTACCGTTGTCCGTTGCCTAGACAGCTTAGGGAAGATGTCTTGAAGGGTAGTTGAAGGCGGTCGACTCCTTATTTGCTGCTGTAGCAGCTTGTCACAGCTCTAGATAAAAAGTCGGTAGCCTCCGTGCAATAATAAAGACATCTTCCCTAAGATGTCTAACACAAATCGAGGCAGTTTGGGGGAAATGTGATGCAAAGTTTGGGGAGAATAATAGTCATTTTCTATACCTTAGAGACCTTTAGAGGTTACAGGAAGCCGCAACTGCTAAAACTGTGCTGAATTTCAAAATATACCTGGGAAAGATCAAGGCAAATGGGGGGGGGGGACCTCCAACAAGCCGTCGGCTTCCTGTTCTCGTCGAGGCCACTAGGGTTAGTGGCCCTCGGGTAAATAAACACTTAGAAAATCGTACTTACTACCTATGAAGCAAAATGTATTACACAGTGTAATAAAAAATCTCTCAAAAAATTGCGCAACCTCAGACAGTAAAATGTGTGAATGTTTGCCTGACTTGTTTATTATTATATTTTAACGATTACTATTTCTTGTGACGCACACAAAAGTGATGTAAAATGCCACATTAAACTATATACTATTAAATTGTTTTCAGAGTATTGAGTAGATGAGAATGTGGAGAGAGACGGTAGCCGAGAGTGCTGAACATTACACACTCGACGGTTAAGTGTTACGTCAGGTGCAACAGTGTAGCAATTCATACGCACTCTTTGTTAACGCTATAATACCATGACAGGCGAAACGCCCTTTTCAGCCGTCTTCCCTCACTTTGGTGTTCTGTATATCAGACTTGGATGTCGTTTGGGGCTGGATATAAGGTCCATCAACTTCTGCAGGGTGATCCCGGCCACCACAATAGCTTACTTACCAACCAGCAGATATACCTGTGTCCTGAACATAGTTCGGAACGAGAGGAAACTCTCGGTGTATACACAGAGAAAGTACACGTCTGCGTATATTTATCCCGTGTTTTGGTCCTGTGTGATAATTAACACGAGAAAAAACTCGCTATTTTAGGCAAAATGAAGATATATATCCAATGTGTTTAACAACAACAACTTCTGCGGTGTTGAAATTGGTTGAAATCTTATTCGGACTGTTCACTGTGTTAGATGTGCAGTAGTTTGTGTGGCATTTCATGACAATGCGGACATTTACTCTCTCATCTTCTGGAAGTCTATTTCCCATACACATCTGTATAAAAGCCACAAACGATGTAAGTGCACTTCTGCTTATTATTGTTCTCTTTCATCAAAATGTGTGATTCGTGGTTGGTTGAATTCTTGTACCAACCTGCTGATCCTGATGTTGCAGCTGCTGTGTTGCGGTCACTGTTCATTGTCTGCATTTCTCTATTTCTAATAATTTGCTTACTCTGTACACATTTCAGTCCAAGGAGCAAGGCAAATGTAACCAATGTTCCAGCGATGTGTAAATATTTCATTCAAAATGATCTGCTACCAGAAATTTTAGCCAAATATCCCCAGTTTGCTAACTGTAGGTAGTAACTGAGTGATTGTGACCTATCCACCGCTGCCCGCTGGATGGGGGGCGGTGTGCAGGACAAACATATCAATTGTGACACTAGCTCTCCACATATGTCAGTTGCTTAATTTAGAACCTGTACTTGAGGTCGATCTCGAACCCATTGTTGATGTGACGACTTATATTGAATTTTGTAACTAGTTCATCAAGATTGTAACTTGCTTAGCTAAATGAATTGTGGGGTTCAGTCCCTGAGCCATTATGTGCCTCTGTAACCCTTTCCACTACCGCCCACAAGATGGGTATGAGGTGCATAATAAATGAACTAAACTAAAACTAAAACTGCTTACTCTGTGCAAGACTGTGCTGGTATGTAAACGGACGTGAGTGAGTGAGCATGGGCGCGTGCCATACAGCACACGCTTAGAATGCTTGACATCCTTCATCTGCACAAGCAAGTAATGCCAAAACACTGCTCACCGGTCGCACTAACATCACACATCATTAAGGTTGTTGATAGGATGATAAGAAGACAACTTACCGGTTTTTATGGATAAGACTGAGGTATGGTCCACACGATTTAAGAACAGGCATTAGCACAAACTAAAATATGGTTTGCTGTATATCCAGATTTTGCCAAGCCTTTGATAAAAGCTATAATAGAGTGATAGCCCATAAAATGGAACAGTGAAGCGTTTATTATCTTCAACCCACGCCAGAAGGTAAACAATGACGCGCCATTGTGATGCGTCTCTGAGCAGGCCACTCGTGCAGTCATTGAGGGAAGTAACTTTCACGCAGACTGCACGCACTGTGGGAGGTGGGGTGTTCGCAGTGTGCGTGACAGTACTTTACGGCGGAGGGCGTGACACGAGATTATAATGAAGGTTCAATATATAACATTTAAAAATATTCTTCATAAAGCCTAGGAACGATAAAACGAAATGGCTTAGGTTAGTGAAGGGAGAGCAGCCCCTCCTCCGTCAGTTGAAGCTAACACGTTAAATTCGGTTACGTCTCAGTTAAGAATTCTGTATACCGCTTCCACCGTTAAGTTTGCGTCTAAACCCTTGATAATTAAACTTGAAAAATATGTACTCTCCATAAGTACCACTAGTTGTGATAACTTTTGAGTATGGTAGCCTCTGGTGGTAGTAAATTGGTGTAGCACCATCTCTCGTTTGGTCTGCTATTGTGGATAGCTGAATTATTAGGAATGTAACATAGCTAGGTTGAGTCATCTTTCAACCAAGTTTCTGTTAATATAACTAATGGGAATTTGTTTATTGCTTGTGGTAAGGCACTAACATCATAGTGTTTGTTTAGAGACCCCATATTTAAGTTAATTAAATATACATTACAGTAATTTGCCTATATATTCTTGGCAAGGTTTGCTGTTTAATACTTGCACTTATGACCATTAAAGTGAGGCTTGTCACTGATACCTGCTAGGAGGTTTTAATTCAGAGTATATGCTTGATTGTACTCAGAGCACTCAATGGAGCGAGATAACTCGCTGCTAAAAATAGACTAATTGAAAAATAAGAGCAGAACAGAAACGATACTATTTTTATACTAAAAGTCACATTTGGATTGGAATGCCATTGATGCACTCTCGAAGAAAAGCTGAACAATCTGCGAATGATGGAAGAAAGAGTAAAGGTGTTTTGGATGCACACAATGGTCTGTGCCGCCTCACAAGGTGCCTGACATGGACCAGGCTAACCCATTTCCTAAGGTGTGCTACATCTTTCGATAGCCCAACATTAAGATTATGACAAACTCCTTAAAACAATATCTATGAAAGTGTTAGCTCTCTCTGAAAGATGACTAATGGGACCAGCAACGCTCCCAGCTAGACTCGGTTGTATAGATATACACAATGCAACACATAGCATTGCCTGCATTCTTATCCTCAACCAATGCTATAAGTGAATTAATGCAATATCCTACCAGTGTACCAAAGTAACTCCATTGGAATTTATTATCCCAAATTCACTAAAGGAGCCGACCGGTGGGACACACTTGCAAGCTTTTCACCGCGACCATCTTTTTCAAACGACTGCAAACAGGCCAAATGGAATAACCCCATAGTAGAGCTGAGGACGGTGATGTTGCCGCCTTCAGAGACCCAGAAAACTAATTATCACATAATTCCCCATCATAGTAGAGGAACCTGCCTCTTCCTACTCACCTTCGTTGTAAATCACTCTGCATACCACCTATATACGACCAGAATGAAGTTCAACCCAGACGTATGTCTGGAAAGCACCCCCAGACACCCTCCACCCAGACCCCAGCTCCAGGCAGATGCAAGACCCAGATCTGCCGGCTCATGGTTACCTGTGGATAACAAGCAGTTTCGCTGGTGGCTTGTAGTTCCAAGCCTCGACAAACGTTCCGACAAAGGATGTGACGTCGCCAGCAGGGGTATAAGCACCCTTGACCTCGGTCACCACGGTGGTCTCTCATAAGGTGCTCAGGGTTCAACATTACGACTTCCACGCGACGTTTACTTACCCACTGCTTCGTGTGCATGTTAACTATTCGTTCAGTCTCACCTATTTTGTTGCATTAACGTAAGATTTTTATATCTTATTATAATTTCTCTTGTGTGCTAGCCAAGTGTATTCTATCAGAGGTTTCGGATATTTTCCATGTTGGAAGTCACCAGTCTCCGTGGTGTAGTGGTAAGACACTTGCCTGGCGTTCCGCGAGCGCTATGTCATGGGTTCGTATCCTGGCCGGGGAGGATTTACTGGGCGCAATTCCTTAACTGTAGCCTCTGTTTAACGCAACAGTAAAATGTGTACTTGGATGAAAAAACGATTCTTCGCGGCGGGGATCGTATTCCAGGGACCTGCCCGAAACGCTACGCGTACTAGTGGCTGTACAAGAATGTAACAACTCTTGTATATATCTAAAAAAAACAAAACAAAAAGTGTTGTTTGTTCATTTTAATACTAGAGTAAATTGTGTTAACTTTTCGCCTGATTAGTCTTTCAATCCTGTGCAATTTTCACACTGCAAGGCCGAAAGCGATACCTTTTTTTTGTTAATGAGAAGTGCGAGCCACATTACATCTGCCCAGTATAGCCGCACTACTGCGTCACGGCTCACTAATAAATACAAAAATATTGTTACAGGTTCGTGCCGATAGTCTCTGAGACCCTAGGTGTCTGGGGTAACTGTGCACTTAAATTCCTAAAGCAGGTGGGTGAGGAGGTCATTAGGCAAACTAGAGATAAAAGAGCTGTCAGTTCCCTATTCCTGCGCCTCAGTGTCGCGATCCAGAGAGGAAATGCTTGATGTATTTTGGGCATGCACCCTTCATCCAGCTCGGAAGAGGTTGTCTTCGAACATTGATGGCTATGAGTGTGTGTTTTCTAACACAAAACAATAAAATTAATAAATCACGTATAAAATAATAAAGTAAGTGGTAGACGAAAATACTCAATTGCTAAGGAAGAATCTGCAAGGTCTTCTCTGGCTACCGTTTATTCTCTTTTCCGAGGCTATGGCCCCTACAATTGCATCAGAAGTGGCACCCCTATTATACTATACATAATGTATATAAAAAGCAGCTCTTTACTGTTGGTACACGGGAGACATCTCCTGTCCACGAGGCTAACCATAGCCCGTGCTTCTTGCCCCGCTCCTGTGCCAGGTAAGTTACGGGCTCACCATAGCCCGTGCTACTTGGAACTTGTTCCGAGCAGCTGAATCTATAACAACAACAACATACTGTTGGTAGAACAGAGATCCGGGGAAAAGTATTGTTATGGTATGCCGGAACAACTAGGTGATGATAGACGGCTCTCTCAGATAGGGTTAACTATGATGAGGCAACGTTAGGAACAAGATTGGTCAGACAAAGAGCAAGGAAGTTTGTGAGGTTTCCCACATTTCCAATTTCATAAATTTTCCGTCAGATTTTTTCACGTTTATGTTTTGATCTCTAACAAAGCCGTATTGGATCACTTCTGGGTTTTGATTACGCACTTGACGCAGATGGTAAGAAAAGGCCTGTCTGTTCCTTTAGATGTTCATTAACAGGCACATTTTAAAAAAGACACTACAGTGTTGACAAGAGTAGATTTTCCTTGAGCTATTTTAAGACGATTTTTCCTGTTATCTGAACAATTACGATATATCTGACATACTCTACATGAAGCTTTCATGTTTGTTGGGGTAATTTCGTATTCCAGCTTGTCTTTGAATAGTTTACTGACGATGCCAACATAGTTCACACCTTCAAATTCTTTAGGTAGTGAAGTTAATGCGTGTGCGTGGGAACATCCACCACATAGGTTCGAACCCTTATCATTACTGCTACGGTTTCTCAGTGATGCAGTCACGTTAGTGTGATTACTGTGTGTAGTGAGAGTAATGCTACAACAACGGAGCAGTTCTGTTGGTCTGACTCGTCTTGCGAGACAGTTTTTTTTTTTATTTTTACATGCAAGCATGCGAAGATATACAATAAATACAATAAAATCAATAAAAGCAAACTTGAACAAAACAGAGCACAAAACACAAAATGACAAATCACAAAGTACAAAAGAACAAAGGTATTCAACCACAAAACACCGGCCTGAAGAGCCGACCACAAAAACAACAATACATACAAAAACAGGGGAATACAGTACAGAAACGACATCAATACAACACACGGTACCCAAACCCGCACCCAACAACCCAAGTACCAGAACATACTTATACAAAACAAGTCTACCGGCACCATAACCACACACTTAGAGGCACCAAGACAAAATGATAAGAAATACAACACTAAAGGAAATTACAAATACTCAATAGAAACAAAAGGACAGCATAATCGCAATACAGAAAACATACGCAATACATAATACATAAACACCGGAGCACGCAGGAACCTGGAAACTAACTCCCAGAGCCAGGAGCATACTTCTCAGGGAACTTATCCCATGGATACCTTTTCTTATAGGCCTCCCAAATCAAATATTCCATGTCAGTAGGGAGTCGATCCCGCCCCCACCCCCCGCTGTGGGACCAGCATAAACTCAGGAACCACCAAATCAGGCGGAAACAGCCACTTCCGAAGTTCACTGGCGCAAGTCGCATAACGAGGCTGGGGAACACGAAACACCCCTTCCTTAGAAGCGTACGTAGGCCGCCAAGACGGCCATGCCGCCGAACGCACAGGAGAAGAAGGTGACGGTTGAAGTGATGGTAACACCTCCACCGGTACTGCAGGAGCTACAGAAGAGACGACTTGAGACGGAAGAGGCGACAAGACTGCCGCCGACGAAACAGGGAGCGAGGAAGGGGGCACGGACCCCCCAGAGCCAGTAGTCTTTTTCAAGACCACCTCCCGGTCACCACGAACCTCAGCAGGGGGAACCACCCCCCACGAAGAACCGGAACCATCCGACACAGGCGACGCACCCGAATCAGTACCTGAAAACACCCCACCAGAAGGGGAGGCCGAAACACCGGCACCGGCATCCGCAGGCAAATGCACCTCTGCCACCACTGTAGATTGCAACACAACCGGAGCCACCTCGCCGTCGCCGGAAGAACCACAATCGTCGAACTCGCCCACATCAGCCCACGTAGCAGAAGAACGACGGGAACGTTTGGGCTCCGGCCGTACATCATCAGAGCCGGAGGCGGACCCAAACACACTGGCCCCACAAGCCGGGCGGACCGACGCACGACGCAAGACGGCAGCAGCCTCAACCACAGGGGGAACCGGCCCGCACACAGCAGGAGGCGCATCCCCCACTCCCACCACCCATCACAGTTGGGACACAGTCCGAGGGCGCAGGGCCAAGCGCAGTAGCAGGAGACAAGGAAGCGGAGGGCGCCGACGACGCACAGAGATCGCCCGAAGACCCACGGGAGCAGCCGGAACAGCGACCTGAGCAATCAGAACCGCCGACGGCGCCGCAACACCTGGAGGAGGGTCTGCAACATCCGGAGGCGTACTCGGAGATGCAGGGGGAGCCTCAGCAGCGATCGGGACGTCCACCTCCTCACCCCCATAGTTCTCCTCCATAGGGAGTGGCGGGAAATCCTCTTTCTTGAACATGTTCACGGGAACAGTCGCAGCCTCAGTGCACCCGGCAGCCTGATGCCCCAACATGCCACAACGAAAACACGTCCGTGGTTGCTGGGCATAGTACACTCGGATGTAGTACCCTAAAAGCCGGACAGAAGATAGAATGTCCGACCTCAGGCGCATCCCTAGGGTACGAATGTTGGTCCTCGCACTGGTATACTTGCCAGAAGAGAGCGTGTGCAACCGCACACTAATGACGGCGCCAAACCGCTGGAAGAAGCGCCAGAGGAGGGTCTCAGGAAACTTCATGGGGGCCCCATGGACACTCACGTACGTCATGGCACTACTACGATTCGTAATGGACATGATCCGGTGCCATTCTGCAGCTGCAAGGTACGTAGCTTGTACCTCCGGAGAAAGTCATGGTACACCGCTTCTCCCACAAACTTGATAATCATACGGGGAGCAGTTACCAGCTCTACACCGTAGATGTCCATTACCGGAGCATGTCACACATGACATGTTCCACCACAGGATACCCCGCACAACCAGTAAACTCCAATCCCACGGAGTTGACCCTCACAACAGGGGGAAGATGGCCTCCCATTGCAAAACTCGCCATGTCCACACCAACTAGAAGGGAACAGCAGGGAGGGTAGAGACACCCACACCCCCTGCCGACTAAAGTAACAAACACCCCAACCACCAGAGAGGCCAGGCGACACGTCCGCACCTCACGGCAGCTAGCGTGCAACTCCTAGTCAAACTTATTAGAATCGTCCACTTGCCATGTCACTCATATCACCCGAATATTGGTATTCAATATCAAGTCATTTCCAACTCTATAATATTGCACTACAAAAAATTGCTCTGAAGATTTAAATATGTCTGTGCTCTGATAGTGACTTATTAGGCTATAACATTAATTAATACTGTTAACCACCCTTACAAGGATGGAAAATTCGTGTGCATTTAAGTTTCACTTTAAGCCTAGATTATTGTGAAATATTAACATTCAATTCCTAGCCCAGAATATTATCGTGCATTACAAGTCTCATTCACTACACTGGAATAATTCTGTACTTTTCAAATAACTCTAGGAAGTAGAATTGCTGTACAATAAGAGTCCAGTTCCCTGGAGTAGGCCATTGTTGTATACTAACAGTCCAGTTCCCTGGAGTAGGCCATTGTTGTATACTAACAGTCTAGTTCCCTGGAATAGGCCATTGTTGTATACTAACAGTCCAGTTCCCTGGAATAGGCTATTGTTGTATACTAACAGTCCAGTTCCCTGGAGTAGGCCATTGTTGTATACTAACAGTCCAGTTCCCTGGAGTAGGCCATTGTTGTATACTCCCTGGACTGAAATATTGCTTGCGTATACACTCGCTACCTATGCTGGATTATTGTATATAAACCGTCTCTTCTAAAACTAGCATAATGCTGTACACTATAGTTACTCGCTGGCCTGGATTATTGATATATACACAATCACACTCTGGTCTGGAATACTGCTGTACACAATCACACTCTGGTCTGGAATACTGCTGTACACAATCACACTCTGGTCTGGAATACTGCTGTACACAATCACACTCTGGTCTGGAATACTGCTGTACACAATCACACTCTGGTCTGGAATACTGCTGTACACAATCTCACTCTGGTCTGGAATACTGCTGTACACAATCACACTCTGGTCTGGAATACTGCTGTACACAATCACACTCTGGTCTGGAATACTGCTGTACACAATCACACTCTGGCCTGGAATACTGCTGTACACAATCACACTCTGGCCTGGAATACTGCTGTACACAATCACACTCTGGCCTGGAATACTGCTGTACACAATCACACTCTAGTCTGGAATACTGCTGTACACAATCACACTCTGGTCTGGAATACTGCTGTACACAATCACACTCTGGCCTGGAATACTGCTGTACACAATCACACTCTGGCCTGGAATACTGCTGTACACAATCACACTCTAGTCTGGAATACTGCTGTACACAATCACACTCTGGCCTGGAATACTGCTGTACACAATCACACTCTGGCCTGGAATACTGCTGTACACAATCACACTCTGGCCTGGAATACTGCTGTACACAATCACACTCTGGCCTGGAATACTGCTGTACACAATCACACTCTGGCCTGTACTATTGCTGTATACTGACAGTTATTTCAAGAAAGAAATTTTGATTCGCATTAATAGACCCAATTCCTGCAGTCCACCCCATAAACGAGAACATTTATGTACATAATTAGGTAATCCCAAAGTTGCAATACTGTACTGTAGTGCTGTACGCTGTCCCACACCATATACTGAAATATTGTTATACACTATAGCTCCACAGCTTAAACTGTAACAATGCTGTTGAATACTTTAGATTGTAAAATCGCTATACACCTATTGTCACATTTTCTAAATGGGAATATTACGTTTAGAAACTGTACACCGTCTAAAACAGGAATATTGTTGTACATATGTTGGTTTATGTGGACAAGTTAATTGTCCGAAATTAATTTCGAGCAATGTATATATATATATACTACAGGGATTCATTCCACACAATTCCCACAGTGCGGAGTAACATCATCAGTAAGCCAGAGTATACATCAACATCAGCCGTAGGCCAGGGTATACATCCAGTAACATCTGTAAGCCAGAGTATACATCAACATCAGCCGTAGGCCAGGGTATACATCCAGTAACATCTGTAAGCCAGAGTATACATCAACATCAGCCATAGGCCAGGTATACATCCAGTAACATCTGTAAGCCAGAGTATACATCAACATCAGCCGTAGGCCAGGGAATACATCCAGTAACATCTGTAAGCCAGAGTATACATCAACATCAGCCGTAGACCAGAGTATACATCCAGTAACATCATCTGTAAGCTACCCGTTTGTGGTTGTTTCTGAGCCACTCAGCTTGACTGTGGTGTTTACTCCAACCTAAAGTTGTTGGCTCAAAGGCAAGGTACTTATCAAGTGTGTTAGACGGACAGCTGGTGGCCTCCAGATCAGACTTTACAGTCTTATTAAGAAGCATAAGCTGGGGAATATAAATCTGCGTCATAATCCACCAACGTGCAACATATCGGTACATTCAGAACGAAATGTACATCCAGCAGGAGACCAAGTAATAACATGGTGCGTTCGCGCCACTCTGCCTGACTATTTAGTCAGTGCGAGGGTAAATACTTATTTAGAAGTGATCACTAAATTCAAATTAGTTAAGAAATCAAATTAATATTATTAATTTAATGAATTAATAAAGTCTTGATTATTTCCTCACTTTAATTTAATAACGAGACGTGACAGAAAACAATTTCAGGTTTTCATTTGTCTCGTGGCGAGGGTGGAAGAGCTGACTACATTCACAAAGGGAATTGTTGACGGTTCAAGAAAGGTAAACGTGATATTTAATTGTCAAGGAAAAATGACCATGAGAATTGATGGATGAAAAATGGTAGTCATGAGAGTTCATGGTTTAACAGGTGGAGGTGAGAATTTATGAACAAACTCTACACTGAGCATGATAGTCGAGGACTGTCATTTTAAGAGTTTAAGCTTGTAGAGCTTGCAAACTTCCACATCAAAAGAGCGACAGTGAAATGTAGGTTTAATAGTTCCTGATGTAACTGCTGAACTGTTCGTACCCGGTTACGAAAACTAAACAGTCTAAATAACTGTTAATACTCTGTGTTATTGAGGGCAGAATGTTTGGATTGAAATGTATTTGAATTTTACCGAGAGTCGAAAGGCTTCAGATTTATCATTCTATTATAATTTTAATACATCTATACCCTAGAGTCGCCATTGTGAACCGTGGGAATGTAAAGGTGAGACTAGGATCACTATAGATCTCTGCTGATTTCGCACTTCTCAGGAGGAAATGAAAAGTTGTTATTGTTTCCTTAACGTTGTAATCAGCGATGTGTTGGTGGGTCCATGGCGAGTGTGTGGCGTGCGGGCGGCAGGAGGGAATGTGGTGTGGGCTGCCAGTTGTGGCTTGGTCACCACGCCCGTCACACGCCATACATCTCTCAACCAGGACCTCCCCGGGATACTGCTGACGGAGGACGGCCACCGCCAGAAGCAAGAATACACGGGTCAGCAGCTCGCACCACACATCATTCAATTCCCCATATTGCACGAAAAGGAGCCTCCCCATCACCCAAGAGTTTATAATGAAATCGAAAACGTCATGCTCTTTAATATACTATGGAACCATTAAAAAGACCTTGGAAACTTGGAAACATGTCGGTCATAAAAATAGTGTGAGAGTATGTTCTCTCAAGATTCTTCCACATTCGACTTGAATGGCTCAATGCAGTGCACTGTGCACCTAGTCGTGCACAAGGCCCCATCTCTTTTAATCCTCGTTGGAAAGTATAATGTTGGGTGTCCCCCAGAATGCCCACAAAATCAGGAATAGTTGTATGATACCGAGGCCGTGATGTGTCCAGGCAGAAAGTAGATAAAGGGAGTTAATCAATTACGCCATAGCAAATGAGAGTCTGGGAGTACACAAGTTGGAAGGTGCCAAACGTGGGAAGAAAGGGGACGCCAGCGAGGCATAAGCATGACCTCTAGGGTCAGCCTCAACCGTCCTGATGAGGAGCCGTAACGTTGTCGTGACGTGGTCATGACGTGACTCTTCTATCTATCATGTGAGGGTCAAATCATTGGTTCCGGCACCTGCTTTGCAACGCCATTGGTCAGTTTGTTGACCTGGTGTTTGTGCCCCGAGGAAGAGTGCAATCCCTTGCAACGTTATACTCGTGGGGACGTTATACGTGGTAGACGCGTGATTCTAACCTATCGGCCAATAGAGTAGAACACACTACCCATCCCTCACCGCCAAGTTGAACTCGCGTTCTGCTTGATATACCAGCGCTCGCTCGGAGTCGCGACCGTGACTATATTGTTAGGAAGGCTTCTATAGTGACAAAAGTCTGTGAATCACCAGAGCGAAACAGACTGGTATCAGGTAACCCTTGGTGACACATTGAGATCGTCTGTGAGTAACCTAGAGTGAATTAAGGAGGTGCCGCCGCCTAAGTACTTTGTGTGAACTTATACACATGCACCTGTATGGTGTAATAATCTAGCCACCGACACCGCCGCCACTCAGTCCAGAGCATGTAGCCGTCAGCCGTCACCCGCTCCACCTCACTGTACTACGTGACGTCACCGCCTGTCACACCCTTACTCACGCGCCAGTGCCATCAGGGGCGTGTGTGTCTGTTAGACATACAGCACGCCCTCCTGCGAGTACCCTGCTGTTTCAAGTATGGTCGTGTTGGGTAAACCTGTCATCAGTCACATCGTAATGAGCGAAACCAGATGTCAGGCCACCTACGAGGTCTTGCATGAATGTGCATGAGTGAGTGAATGGAGAGGTAACTTTACCTGTAAGTAGAAGATCTTGTTTCTTTATTAAATGGCTGTCTGTGTGTTGATCTGAGTGGTCAACCACAGTTCTCACCTTCTCAACACCTGACACAGGTGGAGGTGGACACCAAGAAACCCAACCATATATGCATGTTTATGTGTGTGGAAACACGATATTACAGTCGTCTGTGTATGTGAGCTTCACATACACCACACATTTAGTTATTGTGTGACATGATTATTGCTTGTCCTACTGACAGTGCCAGTGTTGATTTATTTATTGTACATGATTATTACCCGAGTATCCTGTTGGAATCCAACTCCTGTGACACTGAAGTCCACATTGTCACTCATAGACGATCTCAATGTCTCACCATGGGTTACCAGATACCAGTCTGTTTCGCTCTGGTGATTTGTCACTAGAAGGTTCTAAGCAATATAGTCAAGATCGCGATTTAGGGCTAGCGTTGGTATATCGAAAAGATGCTGAGTTTAACTTGACGGTGAGGAAGGGACGGTGTTCTGTCTATTGGCTGAATAGACAGAAGGACACGACCACGATGTATGGACTTCCTCACGTGAATGCTGTTGCAAGGGGATGCAGGGCTCCTTGTGGTAGCACAAACACAAGGGGTTACAATTGACCAATGGCGATGTAGCAAAGGAGCGGGAGCCAGTAATACTGATCGTTATATGATCGGTAGAAGAGTGATGTCATGACTACGTCACTGTTGTAATTGAGATTGACCCCAGAGGTCAGAGCTTATCTCTCGCGTCACGAGCGCCTCTCCCTCTCTCATGCTTGACACCTTTACTGTGTACCCAATGACTCTTTGGCATGGATGCTTAACGTCCCTGTATCTACTTCCTGCCTGAACATACGGCGGCCTCAGTATATTAAAAGTTTGTTTAAAACTTTGTTTGTTTATTAAAAGTGCCCACAAAACCAGGGTGTCCACAGGATGCCCTGGTTTTGTGGGCATCCTGAGGACACCCCCAACATGACAGTTTACCATCCAGGGTTAACAGAGATAGGGCTTGTGCACGAGATCGGTGCACTGTGCACTGCAATAAGCCATTCAAGTCAGCTGTGGGATATCTTGAGAGACCATACTCTCACAACAATCAAGGACTTATTTGACCTTGCTCCAAGGCCTTGTACGCTTACTCTCGTATTTTCTCTGCTGGATTTCGACAGCTTCGTGAAGCGTCTGCCATATGCACACTGGTGACGTTGCAGTCGGGAAAGTAAAATGGAAAACCCCACGAACAGACACAGATATAACAGTGACCAGCCGAAGGCTCCGACACACCAAACTAGCAGTTCACACCTATATAATATATACATATATATATATATATATATATATATATATATATATATATATATATATATATATATATATATATATATATATATATATATATATATATATATATATATATATGTATATATATATATATATATATATATATATATATATATATATATATATATATATATATATATATATATATTACATACACAGGAAACATAGGTGAATTTTGCATCCTTTGCCATATTCCAGAGACAATTGAACATTACTTCCTTCAATATTTCAGACATCTTACTGCCAGAATTAATTTCAAACATGTACTTGTCACCCTCAAAGTGTCTTTCAATATCGAGCATATATTAGGGGACGGGATCTTTCACTGCATATAAAACAGCCGAAGCATTGGCTAAACATTTCCAGTCAACCAAAAAACTAGGCCACATTTGATCTTATCACATACCTCAAATCCCAGGGACACTCAAACATTGAAAACGAATTCCTAACTACAAAAGCAACAATTAATGATCAGCGGACGCCATGAACACAACATCCAGCCCTCAAGTGTGTCAAGTCTTCACTCTAACACACACCTGCTTATAGTCGTCGTCCCAGCATCAGCCAGAAACATCAACAATTGTCAAGCCTTCCCAAATAGTGTTTGCCCGAAACGCTGTGCATATTATTGGCTTTAGGCATAGTATATACTAGCTCCATTTAGAAATCTAACATTCTGTTTGTAACTCATTTTGTATATATATACTTTTACCTGAATAAACATTATTATTAATAATAATAATAATAATAGACGTGTCATTGTGACGCGTCTCCTGGCATTACCCCTCGTGCAGTCACCGGAGGAGAAACCCTTCACGGAAGCTGTATCATAAAGAATAAGAGCAATATATTTACACAATGTGCAAGCTGTCAAGCCTTGTGGTGAGGTGTTGCTGGCGTCCCTCAGGTCTCGTGGTAAACTGAGCCGGCACTAGCTGGAGGTACATTCACCACCGCTCCGTGGTTCCTATTGAGAAGTTATGGTCGGATTTAACTTTCACCAACTCAACCTTGTGTGTTGTTGGGAGGTTTTCCCATTAAGTCTTCAGTACTAGTAATGGTATTTAAATTTAAATGAAATTAAAGAAGACCAGAAGTATTCTGTCCCGCAGAATTAAAGTATACATATATATATATATATATATATATATATATATATATATATATATATATATATATATATGCACATACTTGCATGAACCACAAGAGAAGATTAACAATCTTTAGACAACACCCACCAGTGGGATTCGAACCCAGAAAGCACAACTATCTTCCAAGATAACCCAAGATAATATGCCCAAGATAACCTCCGAGTGCCGGCGGTGGGGTGGTTCAAATAGCTTCGGCTATCACCTCATTTTGTCCGGTCGTGATGGTCAAGTGGTTTAAGGCGTCTTGTACATACCAGTTGCGTTGCTCCTGGGAGTATGGGTTCGAGTCACTTCTGGGGTGTGAGTTTTCATTCGCATATAGTCCTGGGGACCATTCAGGCTTGTTCGCATTTGTGTTCCTCACGTGTGCCCCAAAGAATGAGGTGATTTGGTAAAATGCTATGCCCAAGATAACCATCCGAGTGCCGGCGGTGGGGTGGTTCAAATAGCTTCGGCTATCACCTCATTTTGTCCGGTCGTGATGGTCAAGTGGTTTAAGGCGTCTTGTACATACCAGTTGCGTTGCTCCTGGGAGTATGGGTTCGAGTCACTTCTGGGGTGTGAGTTTTCATTCGCATATAGTCCTGGGGACCATTCAGGCTTGTTCGCATTTGTGTTCCTCACGTGTGCCCCAAAGAATGAGGTGATTTGGTAAAATGCTATGCCCAAGATAACCATCCGAGTGCCGGCGTGGGGTGGTTCAAATAGCTTCGGCTATCACCTCATTTTGTCCGGTCGTGATGGTCAAGTGGTTTAAGGCGTCTTGTACATACCAGTTGCGTTGCTCCTGGGAGTATGGGTTCGAGTCACTTCTTGGGGTGTGAGTTTTCATTTTCATATATATATATATATATATATATATATATATGAAAATGAAAACTCACACCCCAAGAAGTGACTCGAACCCATACTCCCAGGAGCAACGCAACTGGTATGTACAAGACGCCTTAACTGGTATGTATTATATATATATATATATATATATATATATATATATATATAATATATATATATATATATATGTATATATATATTTATCCCCTTTGTATCCCCTTTTGTTTTCACATTTATTATCTTATCACCTGACCCAGTGCGGGTATAAAATCAAATCACATTGTAAAATTCATTCACTTGAGAATGAACCATGGAGGTTCGAAACGTTGTGCATATTGTATAAATAAGTGTAATACACTCTATAGTAATTTACCTCTTTTCTTCACCCGGAAATTACGAAAATGAGTTTTATCGAACTCCTATTTCAGCTAAGCCCTGATGCTAAGAAAATAGTTAGAGGGATAGAAGCCCTAAATCAGAAGTTAGTAAATACAGAATATGCGGTCATATTTAATGAGACATGTTTAAAAGAAAACCTGCTGCCAATATACACCAATATATATATATATATATATATATATATATATATATATATATATATATATATATATATATATATATATATATATATATATATATATATATGATTGATTGATAAGGATTAAGCCACCCAAGAGGTGGCACGGGCATGAATAGCCCGTAAGTGGTACAATTTTTTTTTCTCCGTAATTCTTTTCATTATTCTGACATTGCATTTAATCATCGAGCTGTTATCGCGGGGGAGGATACTGCTTCACAGTCTTTATGAGGGCGTCCAGCTGCTGGACACCTTTGTTGACCAGGAGAGTGGCTCTGTTGATGGCTTCAGGGTGGCCACAGCAAGATTCAGGAACTCTTAAAGCTCTTCTAAGGTCGTTGGTTGCTTCACATTCTAGAAGATAGTGAAGTAATGGCTTTTCTGTGACAGTTTGGCAGAAGATGCACTCTCTCTGTCGGGGTTCACCAATCTCCCAGTTGCATCTGTAACCTAGACGTAGTCTATATAACCTAACTGCTATTTCCCTGTGGATTCCTTTTGGGATATTTAATCTTTCTAATTTAGTTGCCTGAAGATACCATGTTGCAGAGGGCGAGCCTTCAGCTATTCTCTGGTGTAGGTAGGCTTTGTTGAGGTGTGAGAGTTTTTTGGTGATGATGTTTTTAATGTTCTCTAGGCTGGGTTGAATTGTTTTATCTATCACTGGATGACGAGTTGCCAGTTTAGCAATTTCATCAGCTTTCTCATTTAATGGGATTCCAATATGGGATGGGATCCAGTTCAAGGTTATGTTGAGTCCTTTGCCTTTAGCGACTGCTCCAAGATACAAAATGGTGGTAATTATCTCCACGTTATCTTTCCACTGTTTTTGTCCTAGTATTTGAAGTGCAGCTTTTGAGTCTGTGTGTATGATGGCATTTTGAGTGTTTTGTGCAATCACATATGCGAATGCCTGTTGTATGGCAAACAGCTCAGTTTGGGTTGATGATACTAGTCCTCCCAGTCTCCAATATGCCTGTATGCTGGCCGTGCAAAGAGCAGCGCCAGCACTTTCATATTCTGTGTCCACCGATCCGTCTGTGAAAATGTGGGTGGCTCCTGCTACTGCTATGCTATACATTTGCTCTTCTATTATGCGCCTTAGGATTGTCGGATCATAGGCAGCCTTTTTCATTGGGAGACTTTCTATTACTATTTTGAAAGTAGGCTCTTCCCACGGTGCAGCAGGAGTGTAATTTGGGTGTGGATGATCACCCTCTCTATCGAGAATCATGTTTTTTAACTGTAGTCTGTTTAGGACTTTTCCTGCTCTTGCAGCCCAAGAGTTTCCATTGTTTTGCCCTAGTCCAACCACCAAGGCCTGCCGTACTGGGATTGGATCAGAAGAAATAATTATCTTACTAATAATTGTAGCTGTCCTTTGAGATATTCTTTCCTGTAGAGAGGGCAAACCCGTCTCCAGTTTAAGTGTTTCAAGCCTGGTCCACATGGGGGCTCCCAGTGCGGCTCTCATAGCATTGTTTTGGGCAACTTCAAGCTTTTTCCACTGTTGGTGTGATAGATTTGTGAGTGCAGGTGCTGCATAATCGATCACTGATCTGACTGCCTGTACATAGTATGTGCGAAGGACTTGCAGATTGGCTCCTCCAGAGAAGGTTAGCGACCTGAGGATTGCCGTCCTGGCCGCAGTTCGCTCTCTCAAGTAAGTGACCTCAGCATTAAAATTCATGTGTGTGTCCAGGATTATTCCTAGGTACTGATAGGTGTCCACCCATTCGATTGGTTGACCCTGTACTGTGAGTTGGATATTGGGCTTCGCTATTTTTATGGGCATGGCTTTTGACTTTGAGGGGTTGAGTTTGATCCCAATCTGTTTTGCCTCTTTACTGATGCAGTCTAAGCATTTGGGTGCAAGGCGCGCCGCATCCCTTCCTTTTATGATGATGACAAAGTCGTCCGCGTAGTTTAGCAGCCTACAGTGATGTGGAAGTTTCAACCTCATTATTCTTTCCATTAAACAGTTGAAGAGAAGAGGGCTGAGAATATACCTCCTTGCGGTGTACCATTTCATGTCTTTTGTACTCAGAAACTGTGCCATGAATTTTTACTCTTGCTTCTCTGTTTATGAGACAGTTTTTGATCCAGGAGAGCAGGTTGCCTCTGACCTCTTTGTCAATGAGGCAGCAGAGAATAGCAGGGCGCTAGCCAGTTCAAAGGCTTTTTCGAGGTCCAGGAATATCAGCATTCCTGGTCTGTCATTCAAGTGGGCTAACAGAGTTGTAATACATATATATATAATATATATGCTGGTTGATTTTACCCGCACTGGGTCAGGTGATAAGACAATAAAGGTGAAAACATAGGGGGGATACATGTGGGGTGAAACATAAGAACATTAGAACATTCCTGCCCGAAACGCATTGCGTAACAGTGGCTTTAGGCATTATATGTACGAGCTCTATTTATAATTCGATCCATTAATGTAACATCACTTGTATGTATGTACCTTACCTGAACAAACATATTTATATTTATTTATTTATTTATTTAGAATAGAGGTAACTGCAGAAGGCTTATTGGCGCATACGAGGCAGCTCGTATCTACATATAAAGATTAATCCAGTGTAATTGGCCTGTTATGTTGAACATTGTCTTTGTGTTGGCATCGTTATGTTCTGGTCTTGTCCTTACTCTCATGGTGGGTAGAGTAAATAGTTCCGTGATTTGGGTGTTCATGGTAGGTTGTTCTATTTTTATGTGAATTGCTTCAAGAATTTGTAATTTTCTTGCATCTTGGGTTTTGTCTATTATGCATGTATTTTGTTCAACATAGTTGAACATGTTGATGTTGCTATAAGGAAATATTGTGCGTGAGCAGCTGTTGCCATTAAGCAAAATTGTTTATGAGTGGCTGTTGCCATAAGGCATATTGTGTAAGAGTGGCTGTTGCCATTAGGCAATATTGTGTGAGAGTGGCTGTTGCCATTAGGCAATATTGTGTGAGAGTGGCTGTTGCCATTAGGCAATATTGTGTGAGAGTGGCTGTTGCCATTAGGCAATATTGTGCCTGAGTGACTTGCTGTATGATAGTAAGGTGATTGGCTGATTGATGATGATGATTAAGCCACCCAAGAGGTGGCACGGGCATGAATAGCCCGTCAGTGGTAGTTTTTTTTTAAGTGAATGTGATCTTTGGTCGTTAAATGATATACTGCGTGCCGTGCTCGCATTTAAATCGTCAGTCCTTACTATGTGGCTGCTATCGTGGGGAGAGGATACTGCTTGACAGTATTTATGAGGGTGTCGCTCCAGCTGCTGGGACCATTTGGTCACCATTTGGTCCGGGAGACATCTCCCGTCACGCAGGGTGCAGTCGCACCTCCACAGATCTCCAGTATCATCTCTCGATACTGTTAATGGCTCATAAGGGCCACCACTTACGGGCTATTCATGCCCGTGCCACCTCTTGGGTGGCTTAATCTTTATCAATCAAATCAGCTGCTGGACACTTCATTACCAGAAGAGTGGCAGCGTTGATGACTTCAGGGTGGTTACTGCAAGATCCAGAGACTCGTATAGCTCTTCTCAGGTCGTTGGTTGCTTCACATTCCAGGAGATAAGATAGTAAGTAAGGTGTTGTGACCTAGAGGAAATTGGACAGGTCAGGTGTGGGTCGAGAAAATAATTGGTGCTGCATCTTCTTAAGTGTCAGAGACCCAGAGACACTACACGGGAGACATCTCCTGTCCACGAGGATAACCATAGCCCATGCTTCTTGCCCCGCTTCTGTGCCAGGTAAGTTACGGGCTCACCATAGCCCGTGCTACTTGGAACTTGTTCCGAGTGGCTGAATCTATAACAACAACAGAGACACTAACGCATTATACATAGACAATTGCCTGGACCCCATCATAGCCACTAGCGTAAATCTCACTGCCTCCTCTACCACTCCGGAGACTACCACCAGGACGACCGTGCGGTCAACTTCAACACCGACTCCAGAACCGCCCATGACCCGGGCGACACAAACAGAGGTAATTCCTTCTCCAGCTCCCAACACTCCTACCATCACAGTCTCAGCAGCCGCGCTAGCAGACGTGCTGTCTACAAACGATAACAGCACCACCAGCGCTCCTGAAATAGCTACAACCACCAATCAACGACACCTAAGCCTACCTAAGGCTGCGAGGCGAAAGACAAAAACACCCACTACGGAGGTTACGGACTCCTCAGACGAGGAAATCATAGTAGGAGCTCCAGCGCCGCATCACAAATACGACACATACACGGTTCAAGACTTCCTCATGGAGGCCACGTCACCAAACTCCAACGACAGCACTACTCAGCCAAAGTCGCAGGCAAAGAAAAAAACGGAAAACCTAGAGGTCGACACTAATTCCACCAGCCCATAACTGGTATAGCCCGCCCTCCAGGCTGAAAACCAGCATGAAGACCCCCATCCATCGCCAGATCTCTAGTATCAGCTACTGGTACAGATAATGGCTCCAAAGAGCCTCCACTTACGGGCTCACGTATAGCCCGTGCTACTGGAACTGATTCTGAGTAGCGAATCTTAAACAACAACAACAACAGAGACACTTCAGTCAAGTTACAGCCCCGCTCCTGTGCCAGTAAGTCCACTACGGGCTCACCATAGCCCCTGCTACTTTGAAACTTTTGTTCCGAGTAGCTGAATCTAAAACACAACAGAGACACTTCAGGATGGCCAAAGATAACATTCAAAGATAACATTTACCACCTACGGGCTATTCTTGTAGTGGCTTAATCTTCAACAGCACACATTTTTTTCTCATTTTTTCCTGATTTTTTCACAACACAATTTATACTTTAATCTAAGTTAGTATTAAGTTTTAGTCTTAGTGTTTTCCTGCTCGAAACGCTTTGCGTAATAGTGGCTTTAGGCATTGTATGTACTAGCTCTATCTATGAATCCATCAACTTTTGTATTTCACCTTGTATGTATGTACTTTACCGGAATAAATATTTGTATTGTATTATGTGGCCAAGCAAACAGCACGTTCACAGTCGGCACATCTGTGCCAGGTGAGTACGACGGGCTCACCATAGCCCGTGCTCCTTGGAACGTTTTGTTCCCAATTCCCAGTTGTTCAGTAGCTGAATCGAAAACAACAACACGTTCAGCAGTAATTTTGGATGTTGCTGGCTTGAGTCACATAATTCAGGGAGGAATGTGACTGGCCACGCCCAGGTGAGTACCAGGAGACCTCACACTGGGTGAACTGTATCCATATTTCGCTCCCAGGAGATAAACGACATATGAGATTAAGAAACAAGTAGTGTATCGTGAAGACTAATTATAACAAACAGCAGCTCCCCTATGACTCTGTAATATCTCAATTGCTCAAACAATTATGTATTAGCGATAAAACCTACCATTAATGTGTAAACGATTTACTGCAAATATATAGCTCTTGAAATAGAACATTTTCTGTAACTAGCTGACATTGTAATTATAAGGTGTGAAGGATAGATTACAATGTTAATGTAATAATCTCCGTTGAGGTCTGATCCTTTTGTTCCCTCTGTAATACTTTTGCATTATCGCTCACAGGATGAGTATGGGGTGCACAATAAAAAATCTGGTGGTGAACTCGTAGAGTAAACACATGATGCTCTCCCAACTCTGTTTATACTTAAGGCTGCAAGGACATTCTTGTGTTGTGAGGGATGCCGGGACACGCGGAGGATCTTCCTGAAATATTTGTGAAGAGTCGAGAGAGAGATTTGAAAACTTATACGGGAAGTAATCCTTTGAACAGACGAGAAGTCATGGAAGTCTGTGAAGGTATCGAGGAGGAGCTCTTGGGACCAATAAAGCCAAGAGTTAGAGGCTACAACGATTTTTCTTTGAAAAGACTTTAATGGTCCATGCCCGTTGGATAACGATAGTGTTGGGGGGGGGAAGGTCTCGCAAATGGTTTACACAAGTATATAATATATATATATATATATATATATATATATATATATATATATATATATATATATTATATATATATATATATTATATATATATATATATATATATATATATATATATATATATATATATATATATATGTTATTAAATATGACCGAAAAAGTAAGATTAATAATTCTAACACGAATTTTCTCAATTTTCCTTATGTTTGTTTTTACTGATGACGGTAAATGAAAAATCAATTCTCCAAAATTCATTCTTTATTTCTTAGTCTGACGCGACACTTGAACGCGTTTCGTAATAACTAATTACATTTTCAAAGACTTTTAGTTTTCTCACACAACTATAACCTTAAAGCACTAAACAGTTCTTTACTATGCTATGATTTAAACAGCTTTCATCTTTCATTTTATACCCGCGTTTTGGGTGAGGTGATATGTTACAACAGTTTTTAATGAGGTGAACAAAACTTTCAACAAAGGACAGAACACGAAAACAATGGATATTAACTGGATATTAACTGGGTAAATTGAAGGTATGAATGGAAGTAACTGCGGAAGGGCCTATTGGCCCATATTTCTTGATGCTTCTATATTGGAGCGGGGTCTTGAAGTGGGTAGAATATAGTTGTGCATTAATTGACTGTTGATTGCTGGTGTTGACTTCTTGATGTGTAGTGCCTCGCAGATGTCAAGCCGCCTGCTATCGCTGTACCTATCGATGATTTCTGTGTTATTTGTTAAGATTTCTCTGGTGATGGTTTGGTTGTGGGAAGAGAGTATATGTTCCTTAATGGAGCCCTGTTGCTTATGCATCGTTAAACGCCTGGAAAGAGATGTTGTTGTCTTGCCTATATACTGAGTTTTTTGGGGCTTACAGTCCCCAAGTGGACATTTAAAGGCATAGACGACGTTTGTCTCTTTTAGGGCGTTCTGCTCCGTGTCTGGAGAGTTTTTCATTAGTAGGCTGGCTGTTTTTTGGTTTTATAGTAAATCGTTAGTTGTATCTTCTGATTTTTGTCTGTAGGGATAACATTTCTATTAACAATATCTTTCAGGACCCTTTCCTCCGTTTTATGAGCGGTGGAGAAGAAGTTCCTGTAAAATAGTCTAATAGGGGGTATAGGTGTTGTATTAGTTGTTTCTTCAGAGGTTGCATGGCGTTCTACTTTCCTTCTTATGATGTCTTCAATGAAACCATTGGAGAAGCCGTTGTTGACTAGGACCTGCCTTACCCTACAGAGTTCTTCGTCGACTTGCTTCCATTCTGAGCTGTGGCTGAGAGCACGGTCGACATAAGCGTTAACAACACTCCTCTTGTACCTATCTGGGCAGTCACTGTTGGCATTTAGGCACATTCCTATGTTTGTTTCCTTAGTGTAGACTGCAGTGTGGAAACCTCCGCTCCTTTCCATGACTGTTACATCTAGAAAGGGCAGCTTCCCATCCTTCTCCATCTCGTAAGTGAAACGTAACACAGAATTCTGCTCAAACGCTTCTTTCAGCTCCTGCAGATGTCTGACATCAGGTACCTGTGTAAAAATGTCGTCAACATACCTGCAGTATATGGCCGGTTTCAAGTTTAAGTCGACTAAGACTTTTTCCTCGATAGTACCCATGTAGAAGTTTGCAAACAGGACGCCTAGGGGAGAACCCATGGCGACCCCATCTACTTGCTTATACATGTGCCCATCCGGGCTCAAGAAGGGTGCCTCCTTAGTACAAGCTTGGAGTAGTTCCTCAGGATATTTTCTGGCATGTCAGGGGGAGTACAGGCCGAGGAATTTGTTGACTTACTGCGGGGACACGGGCTACAGGGATAAGAGCCTCGTTGGACGTAGAATCACTGTTCACCAACGTACCTGTGGATGAAACAATCGGGATGATAGTGGACCGAGTGTATCGAGACCCGGCCTGTACTCCCCTGACATGCCAGAAAATATCCTGAGGAAACTACTCCAAGCTTGTACTAAGGAGGCACCCTTCTTGAGCCCGGATGGGCACATGTATAAGCAAGTAGATGGGGTCGCCATGGGTTCTCCCCTAGGCGTCCTGTTTGCAAACTTCTACATGGGTACTATCGAGGAAAAAGTCTTAGTCGACTTAAACTTGAAACCGGCCATATACTGCAGGTATGTTGACGACATTTTTACACAGGTACCTGATGTCAGACATCTGCAGGAGCTGAAAGAAGCGTTTGAGCAGAATTCTGTGTTACGTTTCACTTACGAGATGGAGAAGGATGGGAAGCTGCCCTTTCTAGATGTAACAGTCATGGAAAGGAGCGGAGGTTTCCACACTGCAGTCTACACTAAGGAAACAAACATAGGAATGTGCCTAAATGCCAACAGTGACTGCCCAGATAGGTACAAGAGGAGTGTTGTTAACGCTTATGTCGACCGTGCTCTCAGCCACAGCTCAGAATGGAAGCAAGTCGACGAAGAACTCTGTAGGGTAAGGCAGGTCCTAGTCAACAACGGCTTCTCCAATGGTTTCATTGAAGACATCATAAGAAGGAAAGTAGAACGCCATGCAACCTCTGAAGAAACAACTAATACAACACCTATACCCCCTATTAGACTATTTTACAGGAACTTCTTCTCCACCGCTCATAAAACGGAGGAAAGGGTCCTGAAAGATATTGTTAATAGAAATGTTATCCCTACAGACAAAAATCAGAAGATACAACTAACGATTTACTATAAAACCAAAAAAAACAGCCAGCCTACTAATGAAAAACTCTCCAGACACGGAGCAGAACGCCCTAAAAGAGACAAACGTCGTCTATGCCTTTAAATGTCCACTTGGGGACTGTAAGCCCCAAAAACTCAGTATATAGGCAAGACAACAACATCTCTTTCCAGGCGTTTAACGATGCATAAGCAACAGGGCTCCATTAAGGAACATATACTCTCTTCCCACAACCAAACCATCACCAGAGAAATCTTAACAAATAACACAGAAATCATCGATAGGTACAGCGATAGCAGGCGGCTTGACGTCTGCGAGGCACTACACATCAAGAAGTCAACACCAGCAATCAACAGTCAATTAATGCACAAATATATTCTACCCACTTCAAGACCCCGCTCCAATATAGAAGCATCAAGAAATATGGGCCAATAGGCCCTTCCGCAGTTACTTCCATTCATACCTTCAATTTACCCAGTTAATATCCAGTTAATATCCATTGTTTTCGTGTTCTGTCCTTTGTTGAAAGTTTTGTTCACCTCATTAAAAACTGTTGTAACATATCACCTCACCCAAAACGCGGGTATAAAATGAAAGATGAAAGCTGTTTAAATCATAGCATAGTAAAGAACTGTTTAGTGCTTTAAGGTTATAGTTGTGTGAGAAAACTAAAAGTCTTTGAAAATGTAATTAGTTATTACGAAACGCGTTCAAGTGTCGCGTCAGACTAAGAAATAAAGAATGAATTTTGGAGAATTGATTTTTCATTTACCGTCATCAGTAAAAACAAACATAAGGAAAATGAGAAAATTCGTGTTAGAATTATTAATCTTACTTTTTCGGTCATATTTAATAACATATGTCTACAGGAAAGACTGCTACCAAAATATACTAATATATATATATATATATATATATGTTTGTATGTGTATGTTACATGATTTATTTGTAGTGTAGCCTAAAAAGAGATGTTGTTTACGTTTCCATGGTAACGTGGAGCGTGGCGTGGGGTAGTGTGGTCGACGTCTGGGATGGAGACGGTGTATCCTTTATCGACTCCTGCGTAATGTACAGAAAACACAGTCTAGTCTGGGAAACACAGACATTCTAAAGGGACAGGGTGTAGAAGAGAATATAAGGAGGCAGGGTGTATAAGTAAAGACATGGGGCAGGATGTATTTGGGATGACAAGGAAGTAGCAAGAAAGACAAGGAGCAGGATGCAGGGAGAAAGACAATAGGGTTAGAATAACTAAGTTTCCAAAAGTTAGGATATAATATATTAGTTTTCCTCATCTAAGATATATTAGTTTTCAAATGTTCTGTTAGGTTATATACGGTGTTAGCATCGGAGAGTTTAGTTAGTTTTTTGCTAACTCCTAATAATGGAGGATGGTTTGTCATAAATGGATTGAGATTTAGCCTCAAACATTAATAATTGTAGGACATTCATTTATATATGTTGAACAATATATCCTAGCAAATATATCCTAGCAAATTTTGGTAAAGCTTGCTCTGCAGTTACTTTGGTCAGGGTTAAGAGATTCGTTTCCTAGATGTGTCCCGTACTCTCAAACAGTATTTCTTTAAAAGTATTATAATTTTAACAGGCACTATCATTGTTATGAGAAATGTCATAAGGACGATAATGACAAAATTATACTTTATTTAATAAAGTTGCGAGTTCAACCGAGAACTTTCTATTTATAATTGTACAAATGTAATTTAAGTAAAACCATTAAGCTAACTTCCTAAATAGCCTATCTTATTTTTATACTGTACATTCGCACTTGAAGTAGCGAAAACAAAAACTTAGAAACGAACTTAAACTCTATATACAGTTTTGACTTTATAGCCAAGCACAAAACTGTGAACCGTAGGAATGTAAAGGTGAGACTAGGATCACTATAGATCTCGGCTAATTTCGCAATTCTCAGGAGGAAATGAAAAGTTGTTATTGTGTCCTTAACGTTGTAATCAGCGGTGTGTTTGGTGGGTCCATGGCGAGTGTGTGGCGTGCGGGCGGCAGGAGGGAATGTGGTGTGGGCTGCCAGTTGTGGCTTGGTCACCACGCCCGTCACACGCCATATACCCTCAACCAGGACCTCCCCGGGACACTGCTGACGGAGGACGGCCACCACCAGAAGCAAGAATACACGGTAGACTCCCACTACACCCCCATCCCCGATCTGGCAGTCCTCAGCACGATAGAGGTGAGACCTGTCCTGTGGTCAACCTATCCCTTCTGTTCCCCTCACTCCAACCTGCCCTTGCACCATAACATAAATCATCCGCTTCCTTCATCCTCCACCTGACTTCCCTTCCATTCACCTCACATCCTTACCCCCCTCCTCCAACCCCAACGACTCAGCCACCCTCCACTTTCCACCAATTAATGGTACATCATTGTTCCCACGTCACCAACCACTCCTTCCTCATGGTCCCATCCCCTCATCCCTACCACCTCATGGTCCAATCCTCTCATCACTTCTCATGGCCTCATCCCCTCATTCCTGCTACTTGCTGGTATCAATCTTGGAATTAACGTGAGACTTGCTAGAATGTTTTATGTATCATTTATATGCTCTGTGATTGACTACAATGTCTACATCTCACTGTATACAGACAAAGAGCTGAAATCTCTTGAAACCTTGCAAAATGAAGCTATGCGTCTCATCCTTGGGGCTCCAAAGTCCACGGGGATAGTTAATATGAGAGCAGAGTTAAAATTACCTACCAAAAGTGAAAGAATTTTGTCCATTAGCACAGTTTTTCGGCGTTGAAGGCGTTGAGTAGATCTCAGCAACACATGAAGTTTCAAGCTAAACTTTCTAATGTGCTACACTCGCCTGAGGTCTATCGATGTCGGCATCTCAAGGCATGACACTGTTGATATGCTTGCAAAGTCACCTGTAGAAAACCAGTAGTAGAAATTGATATGGGGTTTCACTAGCAGTGACAAAGAGAATACTTTAACAAATATCTAATGAAGATCTCACCGATCTATCAAATTCACAAAGACCTGAAAGTTGCATTAAATATTATGATAGATATCGTGAGGAGAATTCACATATGGGACTAATAGAGCAATAACTCGGCAATGTGATGTATAGTGGCCAGAATACGCCTGGGATATAGACGTATCTAGCAGCTTTCTCAAACCCCAAATGTCGAGTACACAATGTGTCGAGCTTGTAAAAGCATTTTAATCACCTTCAGTGGTTAAGTTCTTAATTGCACCTAGTTTCTCTATCATCTATCTCACCCTGTCAGAGTAAAAGAGACAAACATATGTGTATGTATGTGTGTGTATGTATGTATATGTGTGTGTATGTATGCGTATAAAGTATATGTGGGAGCTGATCAGAATTACATTTCAGCATTGTAAATTAACATTAATGCATCATAAATCTGTGTATCTATGTATTTACGTATGTAGCTTAGCCTAACTTTTAAAAGCACTACAATCACCTTCTGTGGTTGTTCAATAAATCTCTGAACTGTATGTTTGACAAATCTCTCACCCTGTCCAGGAGGACAGAAGAAAATGTATATATGCTGGTTAGCATTGTAAATGTGTGGCCACGTTTGTGGTAGAAAATAAATAATAATAATATAATAATTAATAATAATAATAATAATAATAATAATAATAATAATAGTAATAAACCTGCTACCATTGTCCTATCCGTCCCTCTCACATGCTCCCATATCCCGCCCTATCCCTTCTTCCCCCATGATCCCAACCATTCAGCTCTCCTTCCCCTCATGGTCCCATCCCTTCATCCCTCATGGCCCCATTCTCACATCCTTCCCTTCCATATGGTCTCATCCCTCCCCTTCCATATGGTCTCATCCTTTATGGTCCCATCCCCCACATCCCTCATGGTACTATCCATCCTTCCTTCGTGACTTCATTGCTATCCATCACTCCCTCATGGCTACACCCTCATCCTATCCCTAACTCCCTCATGGCTCCACCCCCATGCTGTCCCTTACTCCCTCATGGCTCCACCCCCATCCTATCCGTCATGGCTCTACCCCCATCCTATCCCTTACTCCCTCAAGGCTCCACCCCCATCCTATCCCTTACTCCCTCATGGCTTCACCCGCATCCTATCCCTCATATTCCCTTAGTGATATATGGCTTGTGCGTTCATGCAGCTTTCTCACACGTATGTAGAAGGAAATATAGTGAATTAAGACTACCCTTAAGAAGTTAATAATGATACACTGGTGAGTTTAATGATAAACCATACGGCGGCCGAAAATTCCCAGTCCCCGTTCCATATCAAGAGTAGATGTGTACAAAGCACCTGAAACTTATTAAAGTACATCTAATCACCAATAATATGTAGCCTTTGAGAAAAATAATCAAATGACAGCAACACTTTAAATAAAACTCAATCACTATATCAATTCGTAAGGACATTGTATATTTTGAAGGCACTTCCTAGCCTTAGAACTCGTTTCAAATAACTTAACAAACAAATAAGATACTACTCATGTGCAGAAAAGCTGTACTCACCTAGGTGTGTTTGCGGGGGTTGAGCTCTAGCTCTTTGGTCCCGCCTCTCAAACGTCAATCAACAGGTGTACAGATTCCTGAGCCTGTTGGGCTCTATCATATCTACACTTGAAACTGTGTATGGAGTCAGCTTCCACCACATTACTTCCTAATGCATTCCATTTTTCAACCACTCTGACACTAAAAGTGTCAGAGTGCTGTGTCACAGCACTTGTGATTGCCTCCACATCCTGCATGCCACTGTGGTTTTAAACCCTGGCTTGAGACCAGCTGTTGCTCACTTCCTCCTGCTGTTGTCATTTTATACATAACTACCATCTTTGAGAAACGTGCCTCCTTAACACAACAGTTAAATAACTGCACTAGATAGTAACAATCACCTACACGCATAAGCAATAATACTGCCACAAACATCCCACAATAGTTATCTTAATATATGGCTCGACTTTAGGTCCTTTTAAATATTAATTGGTGTTGGGGCTTAATCCTTATGTCAACCTCTGGAGGGTTAGTAAGGCCGCCACAAGTGCTTACTAACCAATCAGAAAGTATACTGTAGGTCTCCTGCCTGTGATGGTTGAGTGAACCCATAAGGGTATATTCATCGCTTTAATCAGTATTTTCTAATTTACCTAGAGAATATTTACATCTTGGTAACAGAACTTAAACTCCTTGAACACCTTGTATTCATTCTCATACACACTCTTGTTGCATATATCAGTATATTAAAAACTATATACAAATATCATAAAGCGGAACTAAATATAATGCAAAGCATTCGTTTATTAAATTAAACCATAACGCCTAGCTTCATTTTCTTATTGCATATGGCTTCCTTTCATTTTCTACTGTAATTCACATTTGCACACGCAAGATGCTAGCTTTGCATACAGCATGTCACCTTAGTTGCGTCTTCATCGTGTAGTAAATTATTATAAATATTATATTCGACCATGGTGGTGACCATTGTTGTCTCCGTGCACCAGATGAGTCCATGTGGGCGGCACGTGGTGATGGGTGGGCGTCGGGGTGACGGTGTGGGCGTGGTGCTGGGCGGGCGGGCCACTCCTCCACCATGTGGCACCACGAGCTGTGTTAACAGGTCACCAAGTTCACCAGCTCCACTTTAGGTAAGGCTTCCCAATACCTGTCTCACTGCTCTTTCAAATGATTACTACTATTATAATAATTAATACTTTAATAATAACTAATTCTTGTTAATAATAAATAAAACATGTTGGTAT